>QLSS01000022.1:1019090-1039295 GCA_024372645.1 Trichomalopsis sarcophagae | reverse complement strand
TCTCTCTCTCTCTCTCTCTCTCTCTCTCTCTCTCTCTCTCTCTCTCTGCGCTGGCATAAGTAAGTGCAAATTTTCCTACAAACCTCTCTCTCTCTCGCGCGCGCGCGCGCTCGCACACACTCACGCATGCGACGTGCGCAGTTGGGTTAGGTTAGGGCTCCCCTTCGGCTCCTTCAATCGCACGCTCATGTGCGCGGCCGTGCGAGCGAGTCGGCGAGTCGAGTCGAGAGTGCGAAAGAGAGAGACGAGGAGGAGCGAGAGTTCGACGCTCGCGCGAGCACTGCAAGAACTTCCGGTGCGCGCGCGCGCGCAAGAGGGAGAGAGAGAGCTATCCCATCCTCCGCCTCTCTCTCTCTCTCTCTCTCTCTCTCTCTCTCTCTCTTTCTCTCATTCCGCGCCTCGCCCGGTACTTTATCCGTCTATCTAAATATCCCGCGCCGCTCGAGAATCCGGAGCGGATGTCTACTTTATATTGTTGCGAAATTCTCGAGGTATCCGGGTCAGCCGCCGCTGCAGGACGAGCGACTTCTACGTTTCAGCCATCCTCCTCTGGGCCGAACAGGAAGTCGAATGACGATGACCCGCGCGCATCAGTCTACATCCGCGGATTCCCCTTGCAGCGAGCAACAAACGCTTATCTAGCGAGATTGAGCGGAATTCCGCGCTGCGCTCATTTCGAAAACATCGCCGCCGAAGATACTTTTGAAGTCGGATTCCGAAAAACTTTCCGTCCCAGGAATTTAATCTCCATACGCTTCTGCAGATGGTATTTGAATAAGTATTTTCATTGAAGCTAGGGAATCCACTTGATTTCCTTGTACACATCGTGCGCGCAGTTCGAGCGAGCGCTCTTTATGACTCTCCGCCGGGTTTTTCGCGACGTGAATGTTCGCTTGTTCCGTCAGCGCAGAATTTCGAGCGTTGTCGAAATTAACTTTGATAATTTTTCCTCCTATCGCGAGCTCAGATTGCTAAAATTAGCGCTAATTAATGATGTTCCTGTACGTACACACGGCCGCGAGGAAAATACGGTTACAGTTAGTGGTATTTTTCTAGACGAGCCTATGGTTATATTGTATTCCGTCTCGCAGCGCGTATAATCATCATCCTCGCGCATCGATCCATTCTCGCGATATACGCATGCTGAGGGAGCTGCATTCGATTAACCGTATACGAGGAACTAAAATATTTTAATAACGCCGAGGAGCCGCCGCCGCTTCTCGATTACAATAACAGTGCATAATGGGCTATGGCTGTGTACGTCTTTACGGGAGAGTGCAATCTGGCAAATTATTGGCCATGATTTTTTAAAATCAACCGCTGTGAAATTCAGCTCGAATCAAGTCATTTCTCATTATAATAAAGGCAAGATATTACCTGCGGACTCTCGTAAAGTTTGTAATGCTGAAATATTACTCCAGCTTAGTTAGAGTGAGAAATCGCTTTTTTTATTTCGCAATCTCAAGCCAGAAGTTTGAGTAAAGATTGTAATAAAGCCGCCGGAGGAATTAAAGCACAACAATAAAATCGCCCGAAGTTTTTCCGGAAAAATATGGCCTCGCGAGAGTTGCGCGAATGAAGGGGCACTATTCATTGTTTCCGGCGAGTCAAAACTCTCGACACTTTGCGATTCGTAATTTCCCCCAAAGCACACGCTCAAAAATGTTTATGTGACAAAAGTCATTATATGACTTTTGTCCCCGACGCCGCGTATGCTTCTATATCGCTTACCTCCCCTCGCGCGCGCGTCTTGCTTTTTCCGCGTATGTGGCGAAAAGAAGGCTGCTCGTTAGCGAGGCAGAGCTGGAATTTCAGCTCGATGGATTCGTCAAAAGCGCGCGATGAGCTTATGAATAAATCGATCGCGTTTTTGCGAAATGTCGCGGGCATTTCCATTTTAATTGGACCCTTTGAATTAAACGATAATCGTTTTTATGATTGGAGACTTTGACACTGAACGCGCGCTGATTCGAACTCGCGGACGGATAGTCGATCGGGCTGCGCCGGGTTAAAATTGACGAGCCTCAATTTTCCGAGGATTTCGGTTTGCTTAAGTAATGCGATTCCGGAAAACCAGCCTACTAACGGGAAAATCTCTCTCTCTCTCTCTCTCTCTCTGTTTCAGGTGAGCCGCTCGACTCCGGAATGTAAGTAGAAAAACAGTAGAAAATTAATTTCAATATCCGTTTGGCAACGAGCGGAGGGGAAAATCGCGGCGAGAGCGAAATGGTAAAAATGTAATAACCTTGCGGAAGCCGAAGAGAGAGAGAGAGAGAGAGAGAGAGAGAGAGAGAGAGAGAGAGAGAAAGGGAGAGCTTGAGAGAGCCATAACGAACGGCGTGAGTAAGTCGAGCGAAGGCTCGTTCCTTCGATTCTCGCGAAGATCATCAGCATTCTAATGAAATTATCAAAGTTTATGGCCGCAAAAAGCCGTGGCGCGTCTCGGCCTGGAGAAAAACAGCGCTGCGTTGCTCGGCTGTTGGAAAAATGTACCTCCGGCGGCGCTGGCGCTGCTGCTCGATGATAAAGTTTTTCCTTCCCCTCGTTTCATCGTCGTCCCATAGGACGCAATCGTCGTCGTCGTCGTCGCCGCCGCCGCCGCCGCCGTTGTCGCAGGTTCGAGCCCGGGCAAACGAGAAAATTATCATTTTCGAAAAGCAATGAGCGTTATTACGTTTACGCCGCGGCAGTTATCTTTTACGATTCAATTCGAATAAACGCTATAATGGTTCATTTCTCGGGCGGTATTTATCGCGCCGCCGCTGCTTATATCGCAGCGCGCAGAGACAGAGCAAAAAGTCGCCGGGCGAGCGAGAGAGAGAGAGAGAGAGAGCGCAAAATAGAATGAGGGAGAAAAAGCGGGAGAGGAAGAGAGGCCAGCAGCGGCGGCGGCAGTGGCAGGGAGGGAATTCCTCGCGTCGCTCTGGTCAAGGACCGAAGTTCCTTGAGAAGCGCGAGTGGCTCGTCTTGCCTCTCCTCCTCTGCCGGCGGCGGCGGCGGCGGCGGCGTTGTTATTCTCGTACACTCATACGTACGGGCTAGACAGTGACGCAGCTACTTCTCGCTCTCCCTTTTTTCCGTGCGCCCCTTTGTTTTCCTCTCTCCTCTTCTCTCTCCTTCCTTCCTTACTTTTTGACTTTTTCGCTCCGCTCCTCTCCGGCGAGTGCCGTGCGTGTGCACTTTTTCTCCGTGCGCACTCCGCGTGCATAGGGGGCAGCTCCGACGTGCAGTGACGCACATGCGCGGACCGCCACCTGTCGCGCCCTCGTTGCAGCGTGCGCTGTTTTCCTCGAGATAGCGATACTGCTGTACCTCTGCCCGACGCTCGGCCCGACGGCTTGTTTACGAGCCGCGGCGAACGCTAGAGACCGTTTTAGGACTCTCCTCACTGAATCGAGGCTTTTTCAGGGGGAAAAACGGCGCAGCACGCGCACTCGGCGGCCTCGTCCGATATGGCCTGTCTTCGGCGCTATGTATAGCTGTATGATCTGCATTGATTCGCTCTTCCGTCTCGCTCTCTCCCGCTCTTCGGCGCACGAGCTTCGGCTCCACTTAGCCAAGTCAAACTTCGTGCTTCTTCCGCTCGACTGCTTTCCGATTCCCTTTTAAAACGGCGCGCGACGCCGGCAGTCGAAGGGGGAAAAGTGAGAGGCGCGCGCGCTTCCATAGCAGCCGTTCCTCCCGGTAATCCAATTGTTTACAAAAGCACTCAATTTGCCGTTGTACGTTGTGTTTCGCGAGCTGACGAGAGCGATGCGCTCGATAAAACAAATCGCCAACGACCTTATACCCTTTCCCGTTTCTTTTTTCCCTTTCTCCTCCCTGCAGCCGGTGCAGCCGGTGCGGCTATAGTCGCCGCGAGTGTACATCGCTAATTGATAACTTTATTTATGTACGGTCTCGGCAGGTCTTGGTGAAAAAAGATGATCCTCTTACATTCATTCGCGATGAAAAATAACGCAGTCGGGCATTCGCAACTCGAAATCGCGGAGCGAGATGGAGAAAGAGAGATAGCGAAGTAACTCATCCGCGGGAGGGAAACGCACTCGAATCCACGGCGCGGCTCGCTAATGAAAACTCGAAGTAATTATGCAGCCGAGGATTAATTACGATTTTTCCTTTGGCAAACAAAAGCGACCGCTGGGTGTTTCGGGCCGAGCTCCTTCTCTGCCTCTCCACCGGCCCCGTCCCTTGCAACTCCGCGTCTTTGAATAAATATTCTTGCCAGCGCTTCCTCCTCCTCCCTGATAAATAAACCTGCTCGTTAATCAAGCCAAGATACCAAATAGAGCTTGTTACTTTGTGTCTGTCTCGAGTTTAATAAGTGTATGCGCGTCGAATTTAATTATGTGTATCCCGTTATTAATTACCACGAGTGCGCTCAGATAGCTACAATGTATGCGCCACTTTCCACCGGCTACCCAATACCCATGCTCGCGCGCGCGGATTTCTCTCTTCGCTCTTCGAAAACTCGAGTTCCAACTAAATAATTGTCGCGGCAAGTTTTCTCTTTCGAACTTTTGCATCGCGCGAGGGCAATTATATACGCTTTACGCGCGAGTTTAAATTTAGTCGATCTCTTTTTTTTTTCTAGTCGCCACTTCTGCTATACACGGCTAAATAATTGATTCCTCGCGAGTCCCTCGTCGTGCTATACGCGTCTCTTTTCCTCCATAAATGTTTGCATGCTTATTATGTCCACACCGCCGCCCCACGTTTCACCGAGTCGAGGCTGTTGTCGTCAGCGTGCCGGCAAACATCGTCGGGGCCATCGCCTCTACTTGTATAGGGTTCGCGCACAGCGGCGAAATCTTCTCTCGTCGCGCCGGAGTATAAAAAATTACAAACCATATAACGGAGGCGCGAGCGAGAAAAGGAGGGCCGAAATGCGGCGGCGAGGAGGGAGTCGCAGGTTATAAAAGGGGGCATAAGCCGCCGGGGGGCGCGCATAGGCCAAAGGGGAGAGCCGCGGCGTCGCCACGACGGCGAAGACGCGGGCGAAGAAGGAGCCGGAGGAGCGAGGGGGAGGCAGAAATTTACAAAAAAGCAAGAAAACGTGGGCGGGCGCTGCCGGGGGTGGATGAAAAAGGGGACTCGTCGGCGGCGGCGGCGGCGCGAGACCAAGAGAGGCAGTAGAGAGGAGATGATGCGACAAAAAATCAGATGCACGGCCATTGGCTGTTCTCAATTCGAATTATTGGCTTCCCCGGTCGCCGTTCGTCAGATTCCCCCCCTCGCTCGCCCTCCTCCTCCGCCACCTCTTCCTCCTCCAGCTCTAGCGGCAGCAGCCTCCCTACCTCCGCAGAGCCGTGACCCCGGCGTAGCAGCAGCCCCCGACCTCGGACGCCTCTCTCTTCCTCTGGCTCTGTCTCCAGCGCCGCCGCCGTCGCCGTCGCGGGTGTGGGTGCAGGCGGAGGCGACGACGACGATGCCGCGCTCGCTCGCATTCTCACTCCGCACCCTGGGCTCCCCTCTTTCGGCTTCTCTCACACGCGCGCACACTCTGCCTCGTTCCCTCTCGCACAGACCGACGAAAGAGAGGATACAAGGGCCGAAAAAAACTTGGAAAAAAATCCAATTTCGTTGCCATGGTGACCGTCGGCGGCGTGCGTTGACTTTGATAAAGATCCCGCCCGCG
Organism: Trichomalopsis sarcophagae; assembly: GCA_024372645.1. Classification (NCBI taxonomy): domain Eukaryota; kingdom Metazoa; phylum Arthropoda; class Insecta; order Hymenoptera; family Pteromalidae; genus Trichomalopsis; species Trichomalopsis sarcophagae. The sequence continues at coordinate 1,033,657 of QLSS01000022.1, read as the reverse complement.
CTCTCTATACCTGTATACGCATCTACGTTCGCCGCACTTTTTTCTCGCTCCGGCTCTCCTCCTTTTTCTTTCACCGCGCTCTGGCGCCCCTCGCCTCCTATAACCAGAGTGTCTGCGTTAACGGACACCCGCGAGGACCGAAAGGGGATGCTGATTTTTGCCGCGCGGGCTATATCGATTCGCATCGCTGTCTTTTCCGAAACTCGGCGAGCTCGGACCGCGCTTCCGGCGTCTTGATATTTCAGACGCGCGCCGCTACCGGCTCGCGCATCCCCACCACCGCTCGTCCCCGGGCCACGTGACGCGCGCCCCGAGCTCGCCGTCTGCACACGCGTCTGCGGAAAAGCCTGCACGCGCCTATGGTTGCTTAAGGAATCGATAAATGTGAATTTCCTTTCCTTTTTGCAGCGCTCGCGCGCGCGCTCGGCAGACAGCGGCCGGCGAGAGCCGAGTAGAGAAAGAGAGCCCCGGAAACGGACAGACGAATTAAGCCGGCTGGGAAAGGATCGCTTGGACGTTGCTGCTGTAGTCGTGCGACTCGTCCGGAGCGTTTTTTCCTCTTTCGGATACACTTGACAGCGAAATATTAACCGCTTTTTTCTTCTTCGGCAGACGACTGCAAGGCTCTGTACATTTTTCCGATTGGCCAGTTGAACGAAAAGGAAGAGATAGAGAGGGAGAGAGGGAAAAATAATACGAGTGGGTATCTTCGCGTTTCGTCGCTATTCAAACGCGCTGCCGCTCGGCTCTCATAAATCAAAAAATTATTCCAGTCTGGCATCATAAAAATTTTAATACGCAACAGTGGCTTTGTAAACTTTCGAGCAGCATCTCAAAAAAGTCGACGCCGCATCGCGCGGTGAAAAGAGGAGGAGGAGGAAAAAAGCGAATAAATAAATCGTTGCAAAAATCAGCCCCGCGTGGCTCTATGTATACACGCACACGGACAGACGGTCGGAAAGTTTCGCGAGGAAAAATGTTTGAAAAACCAAAAAAGAAGGAGCTTAGCGCAGTGCGAGGGAGCGGGGAGGGCGCGCACGTATAAAAATCCAGTTAAAACGCAAAAGAGTTGTGTGCGCGCGCGGTGTATATAGAAAAAGCGCAAAACGCCGGTTCAGGTAACGAACGTATTGTTCCCTCCTTTTCTTCGCCTGCGTCTCATCCTCTCGGGTGTTTTATTTCATATACACGAGAGCGAGACTCCCGCTTGTTTTTGCCTCTCTCTCTCTCTCTCTCTCTCTCTCTCTCTCCGCCCCCTCCCGACCCTCTCGCTTTTACTCATTTCACTTTATTCCACGGCGTATACGGCCAAGCGGCCGATTTTTATTTCGTGGAAAAAAAACTTTTTATTAAAAAAGTTTCGCTTTCTCGCGGATGCCTAGACGAAGGGAGGAGGTGAAACCACCCGCAACTCTCTCCCCCTCTCTCCCCCTCTCTCCCCCCTCTCTCTCTCTCTCTCTCTCTCTCTCTCTTTCGCTCTCTGTCTGTCTCTGTGCGCAAGGTGTACATTACCTAGAGAGCACGAGTATATGCCTTTAACTCCGCTCCTCCTGTTCCTCCCACTGCTCCTTTTTTATATTCATTTACACGTGTACGCGTGCACACGTACATCGGTTATCGCGACTACACACCCGCAGCCCGTTGTGTGCAGTGCGCGCGTGTAGGCGAAGCGAGTGCGCGCATCGGGCAGAAACGACCCGACGCATTAAAAGTTTTACGGCGAACGATATTTCATAACTTTTGTATTTCTCAAAAATGCACGCGGGGCCCCGGTATACTGCCTGCGCACGAGCCAAAGAGAGACGAGCTTTCTCTCTCTCTCTCTCTCTCTCTCTCTCTTACGCGAGGAGGGGCGGCGGGGCGCGAGGGAGGAAAATCGAGATCAGGGGTGGCAAAGTTGGATGGCCTCGCGCCCCCGCTAGGCGCGCTGTGTACGTCTGTGCGTTGGCACTGGCTCGGGTAACTCTTGCTTTTTGCCGCTCCGATCTGTATACGTCGAGCTTGCGCCCGTATTGTTAAGGTGCAAGTCGGTGGCGCGGGGGCGAGCGTATTCGCGATGTTATTTATGAATTTCGAGGCGCACCATTGGCGCACCGGCAAAAGTGCGATCTCACACACGAGTCCGTGTTGCTCGTTTATATTCCCTCCTGCACTCGCGCGTGTCTTTATCTTTACTCCTTTTTTGCAATTTCGAGGGATGAAAAAGTTCGGCCGGGTTGGGTGTCGGCGGCGGCAGCGGCAGTAGTGCGCGAGGAGCAACGCGATTAATTAGGATTACGCGCCCGCGGTTCCTTTTATTTATACTGCTCGCGCGCGCGCATGACGGTCGATTCTATGAAGTAACTTTCCTGCGGCTGTGTAATCCTTTTTGACAGGGTTTACTTAGTTCGACAATTGGATGGGGCCGCGAATTCTGAAACGACAGTAAGTCTTCGCTCGGCATTTGCGATGAGAGCCTTAATTACTTCAGGAAAGAGCGGAATTTGCTGCATTTTTCAAATTAGTTTGAAAGGATCTTTAATGCACACAGCAAGTAGGGCCTTTATAGAGTGTATCAAAGAACACAGATTTTCAGACGGGAGATAGAGAGGGAAAATTTTATCTATTTTAAGCCGAACAAATTGTCAATTACACGTTAAAGGATATTCATTACGCTACGCGATATTTTCATCGTAACGAAATGATATTTTTGTTGCGCTCTCCGGGGCAAATGATAAAACAACAACACGTGTAAACAAAAATTGTCCATTTCCCGAACTGTTCTCGACGAAAAAAGCCGGCGCGCTCGCGCTCGAATCCGGAATGGCTTCCGAAAATTGCATTTGCAAATGAAAAGCAATTTTTAGCTATGCGATATTACACGCGAGCGAAGGAGAGAAAGAGAGAGAGAGAGAGAGAGAGAGAGAGAGAGAGGGGAGGAGTCTATGCGGGGTATAGATAGTCTTTCACATCCCGTTAACCCTTCGTTGTGTCTCTCTCTTTTCTCTGTAGCCAGCTCCGCACCCTCTCCTTCTCCTCTCTCTCTCTCTCTCTCTCTCTCTCTCTCTCTCTCTCTCTCTCTCACCTCGTCCGCCGTCTTGCTTCATTTTTCATTTTTTTCATCTCTCTCCGCTCTTCTCTCCACTCCCCCGCCACCCGCAACAGTAATCTCTCTTCCTCTCTCTCTCTCTCTCCCTCTCTCTCTCTCTCTCTCTCTCTCTCTCTCGCACTTCTCATTTCACCCCCTCGCCGCGCGCGTCAAGTTTTTCGCCGTCGAGTCTCGCGCATTTTTTTCTCCCTCTCGCATTGGCTTTGCTCTTCGGGGAAAACTTGCGCGGCTGCTTCTGAAAAATGAAGAACATTTGTACATTTGCAGCGAGCTCAGACTCTTTTCTCTCTGCTAAATGAAACGGAGCCCATTCCTTACCTTCTTCCGAGCGTGAAATCAGAACTAAAGGATTGGCGCCTGCGGGCGATTTGGCGTATTAGCTTCGCTATCGATTTTCGAGCACCATCGGATGATCTTACGCATTGTCTGTTTCGTTATACAGTCCGAGACGCGGACAATTCAAAGTATTCGATCGATTTTTTGAAAAGCCGTCAACGAACCTCTCGCGCGCTCACGAGGATTTCGAATAATCCAAATTCAATTTTCGATGAATTTTATCAAAAATTCCCCGGGAATTCGAATAATGTTTTATGCATTGAGAATTCGGAAAATTCGGAATCGCGATAGTTATTTTAAGCCAAAAGGCGCGCACTGCGGGAAATGGAAATTCTTCGACGGGATCTGAGAAAGTCGCGGGCAATCGCGCCGGCGACTTTTGCGATTTCTCGCACTTATAATTTCTCGAATTGTTTCGCGGAAAGTAAAAATAGCCTGGGATATTTTTCAACGTCGAAAATGCAGAACATTCATCCAGATTCGCGCGCTCCTGCTGCCTGCATTCCCCGCTTAAAAATGCCCGCGCGCATAAAAAAGTTCGCAGCGAGCTAGGCCGGAAAAAGTGGCCGATCCTATATACACCCGCAGCTTTTTCAAATTCTCAAACTTGATACAAAATGTACAACAAACACACTTTTTTTGTCAGAAATTTCTCGCGAGAATTTTTTACTTTTATTTCTTTATGACTGAAAATTTTCTCAAACTTTAAATAGAAGTTGATAAAAAGTTTTCTCGTTTAGACTTTATGTACGTTTTTCCCCCCGCTCCCTGGAAGTTCGCCTTTCGTTACGAAACATTTTAGAATCCCAACTTTTTCCTTTGCGTTTGTTTATTTAACAAAAGGAAATGCTCCTCCTCGCGAAGAGAGAAGCTACGGGAAAGCGCCGAGAACACAGGGGCAGAGCGGAGAGGGAGGACACGCGGTGCAGAGGCGAGACCGGCGGCGGGCGTCAAGGTTATTAATATAAAAGTTCCGTTAAATCCCATCACATTTTTATCGCGACGCATAATTAATGAAAATTCGATTTGAAGCAGATAAAAACGCCGGCCCGTAATGTCATTTCGCGTAATCAACTTTATTAATGCTCCCGACGGCTTTTTTCCACGAGCCGTGCGCTGCTATGCGAAAAAGCAGCAAAAGGAAAAGAATCCGGGTCGCTACATTTTTTTCCATGGATATTTCCGCCGAGGCAAAAGTCAAGGGAACTCTCGCTTCATATTAAAACCATATTTTTACGAGCTTAAAATCCGAAAGCAATTTTCTCCACTTCGAGAGGAGGGTCGTCGCCGCGCGCTGTGTCTGCTGCCGGAAAAAAGAACGACAGGCAAGAGAGGGAGCTTAGAAGACGACGCGAAAAAAAGCGAACAAGTCCCCATCCAATCTAAAATAATTACGATAAAAAATATATGTATATAGATTATCTGGCCGAAGCCAGAGAAGAATAGAGAGGGAGAGAGAGACGGATGCGGATCGAATTTTCGATAATTTTACTTTCCTTTATGTGCCCCGGGCGAGTTCCTCCTTAATCGAGCGCTAGACGAGATTTTTACTTTTCCTTTGTCTCTTATTCCTTCTTATTCCTTTCCGTCCGCGCTCCCGCCGCGTGGAAGAGCTCGGAGAAACGGAGAAAAGGCTGCACGAAGAAGAGCAACGGATTTCGCTTTTGAAAGGGGATTCGCAAAGTTATGCCGCGCTCATCCGGAGAATTCGAAATTTTATTTAAAACTTCCCCCGCGCGCAACAAGCCGCGCATCGACAGCTATTTCGCGAACAGAAAATTCAGCGTAAACAAGCGTGATTTTACGATTTCTTGAATACCCTGACAGAGCTCGAAAACCTTCAGGGAAAAAGAAAGAGGAAGACAAGACGGCCAGACACATAGATAACAGGAAGACAGTAACACGCATTAAGAATTAAGATCGAGAGGGGAGTAGAACCGCAAGAGGAACGTTTCGACCTGTGCTCCTGCTCTTCCCCACCACCGCCCCTCTCCCTTCCACGAGCTACAGCTCTGTTTTTGTTCGACAACCGTTTGCGTATTCCGATTCGAAGGAGAGCCGCCGATTCGATCTCGTGCTATATAGTCGAGATGAATCTCCCGTCCTTGCTGAGAGAAAGAGAGACCGATTTCAGCACTGAATTGGCCCCGCGAGAGTCGCTTTTCGATTTCTCGTCTGGCCGCTCGCGTCGAGGCCGAAAGGGCCCAAAAACAATGTTGCAGGGGGGATCGAGAGAGTGTGAAAGACGAGGATGAGTCCGGTCGAGAGAGAAACAAAGGCGGAGGACTGATTTAGAAAAAAAAAATTTGTCCCCCTCAAGAGCCTGGCTGGCCGCCTCGAAAATATTTCGAGAGTTAACGTTCGAAAGTCTCCTCATAAATTGCAGAGCTTGTTATTCGGCGTCGCGCGAGTGGCCGGCGACGCTTTTTGCGATCACCCGAATTATGATAATTAGATAAAGTAATTGCATAATAGAGAACAATGAATTATCCAGCCAATTAAGTCTAAAAGCCTTTCAGACACACATCTCGCGCGCTCGCGCGTTTATTTACGTTGAAAAGTTTATTTAATTAAATTAATAATTGTTAATGCAGTGGGGGAGTCTTTCTAAAATGCGAGCTTGGATGCGCGTTGAAAAGGGAAAAAAATTATAATTGAGAGAAGTCGCTCTGAAATGCGAACATAATTAAAAATATTAAACGTACATACAAGGAGCAAAAACTATGAAAAAGATCCTGCGCGCGCGCGCGATGTGCATTTAATTTATGGAAAAGTAAACACGGGATGTCATAAAGCGTTTGAACGTGTATAGCAGTATAACTTTTGGAATTTTATGCGAGGGTATAATTATCTATAGGTAAAAATGTTGCAAGTACACAGTGTACGGGAGTTTTTGTCGGCTCGAAGTGAATTTGCTTGTAAAGCCATTACGCTCGCGTAATGAGTAGATAATTTTGATAAAGTAGTTTCTTGTGCCGCCGGAGTACGAAGACAAGTTTTCAATTACTTTGGCAGAACGAGCACTACTGCGAAGCGTGATCCCTTTCGATGCACAGCTACTATAGGAGAGTCGCTTGTTACTGCACGTAAATTATGCCTGGCATTACTGCGGCGTTTTTTGAGTTTGAAAATAACGAGGCATATACTGGCGCAAAAATTATTATTTTGTTCTCGAAACAATCCACATCCCTTTCGAGCCCCGCTTATGCACAGCTCGACGCTTCCTCGATCGAACGCGCGTACACAGCAAAATCTTTTCCAGCGCGCCGGGATAAACTTTCCAGACAAGCGCATCGGGCGGGCATAAGGTACACGGGGGAATTATTAAAATGCATAAATAAACGAAATGCGCACGTATATAGCGGGATATCGAATGATCGGGCTCACTTGAAAAGCGCGAAGAACACGTCTCGCCGAAGGGGAGAGAGGCGCTCGGAATATTTTATTTAAATTATAAATTCAAATGATAATTATAATTATAATTTAGCACCGATGCGGCGTCGGGTAGGGCGCTCGCGAGGTGCATGTGCGCAGCGCAGCCGGAGATACACAAGCGAGAGAGGAAGAGTCGAACGAAGGAGGGGTAAGCTCTCCGCCGCCGCTCCGTTCGACTATATGCGGTATATGCCCGCGCGGCCTCGAGATAATTCAATTACGCGAGTCGCCCTGATGCATTTTGCGGTCTTGCGCCTGACGGATTCGCCAATTTCTCTCCTTTGTTCCCCCTCTCTCCCCCGATCCCACTCGCGACCCCCCTCGCCTACGCTGTGCCCATTTTTCTGCGCTCTTCCTTCTCTCTCTTGCTCTTTTTCTTCCGCGATGAATGGCTATACTAATGCCTGCCGGCTCTCGGAGCGGCCGCGGTTTTGCGATTTTTCGCCCGCGACTTATTCGGCCGGGATTTGATTTAGATATGAAATTGAAAATGTAGCGGAGGAGAGGGAGGGGAAGCTCCTTTGTTCGGGCCTTTGTTTGAGACAGTCTCTACTTTTTCGGAGTGGTTTTCTTTATTCCGGCTTCGCGGTTTCGTGCGCCGGCTATACGTAAGAGTCTTTTTGCCCCGTTTGCTAAGCTTTGCTCTGCGGTTTCGGTTTTCAGATTCTCGTCCAGCTCGCGCGTGCACGATACGCTTGCCGAATCTTGTGTCGAATTTCGAACGAATTCGTTGCAGCGGCCGCCGCGTCTTTGGCCGCGTAAGGTACGCTGCGAATCAGCCGAATACAGCGGCCTGTGTTTATCAGAAAAGGCCCTGGATGGAAAACGGGGGTGAAACCATCAAGTCGCGCATCGCACAGCTATAGGCGGACGAAGCAATTTTTGATTTACACTGAGCACGCGAAAAAATTTTCCATAAATCCTCGACATCAAAGCTCGCGAGCGCTCGGCATTATATCGCGCAAAAAGGCATAAAACTCTGCCCCCTACGCGTGTATTTTTTGCGGTAAGCTCGTGGAAACGCGCACTAAATTTCAATACTTGAAATTTTTATAGTTACACCCGGCGTAAAAAAAATTGCGCGCGGCAGAGCTTGCGGGGGTGAGGGAGACTGCTGCCGCTGCAGACGAAAGGAAAGAAATTGACGAGAATTTCATCGACAAAATCGAAATTTCATATTTCCGGGCGCGCGCGCCCGTGCGGAGTCGGAAAAAAGAGAGGCCGAGCCTCGCGCGCCGCGCGAAACTCCGACAAAATCAATTGAGCTTTTTGTCCGCCGCGGACGGGCGTCGTCGCTACAGCAGCGGCGGCGGCGCCGAAAAAGGAAAACAGGAAATTCGGAGGAGGAAGAAACGCGAAAAAAGGAGGGGCGAGCTCGACGGCTCTGCGGCTGCGGAGGGAGGTGGGAGAGGCTGAATCGCGAAATCGACTGTAGATTCGTTAAGCTCGGTCTCGTCGGATTTACTAGTGGTTGTCGTCTGCCTTTTAAATTCGTTAAACGGCAACTCGATACCAGCCGCTCGAATTCCATCTGGAGCTCTCTCTCTCTCTCTCTCTCTCTCTCTCTCTCTCTTCCTCTATCTCTGTCTCTTTTCCCCTGCACTCACGCATCGCGGACAAAGCGACGATCCGCGGTCTCCTACCCACGGAAATTTCTCTCTCTCTCTGTTCTCTTATTTTACATCTAACTCCCGCTCGCTTCCACACGCTCTCGGCTCTTATTTTATGTATACGTGTGTGCGCGCGCTCGCGTTTTTCTCTTTGGGCCGCTGTATGTCGCTCCTTCGGTTCGACGTACTTTATGTCTAATTCTTTCCCCGCGCTGTCTCTTGCATTTGACTCTGTGTGCCGCCGCTGTCGTCGCGTCGTCCTTTTTTCTCCGTCCGTATTATGTGTCTCTCTGTATCTCGATTCTCTTCCCTCCCGCGAGTGTATAAGGAATTCGCAAAAAGGGAGGAATGCGAGGAACGCCGGTACGTCATTGTGGATCGTGACGCCGTATACCCCCTGTATTAGCAGAGCATTATGACTACATTTTATAGCAACTAATAGGACGGAATCGTCCGTTCCCCATTATTGAACGTTAAAATGCAGAACGGCCCCGGTGGCCGGCGCGCACCCGAAAATGTTTCGCGATATTTTATGGATTTTCTGCATTATTAAAGATTGGCACACAGCGCTCTCGACCTTTCTAAGGACTAATCTGAATGTTCCAGAGAGCCGTAATAAAAACTCCCTTTACGAGCAATGCCGCGTAACGACTTTGTTTTATGTAATGATACTTGCATTTTTTGCCTCGCTATCGAGTGCCGTTCCGGAATTTATTTTTAGTCGAAATTGTCCCGCGCTCTTTTCCTATGGGCTAGTAAAACCGATGAAAAATGTCCCTTGGCTATTTTGCTCTGCGCGTTTCAATGAATTAAAGAACGTTTTGAACGTTTTCGCGGCGTTGAAGATTGAAATGTTCAACGCGCCTTTCGCCAAGCTACATTTTTCTACTTTGCGAAAGTTAAGCTCCAACGAGAAAATTAGTACGAGCAGAGCGGAGCGGAGCCCCGTTATGAGTCATCGCGCGCGAGCCCTTGACATTGATCGTCTGCTTTCACTCGTCGGCGGCGTGCGCGCTCTCTCTCTCTCTCTCTCACTCTCTCTCTCTCTCTCTCTCTCTCTCTCTGCCACGGTCTCCGCGAGCCGAGCGCACTTGGAGAGCAGGGAAGGAGCAGAAGGCGAAAAAGTCAGGCGAAGGGCGAGCGCGAGAGAGAAAGTGCGCCCAGCAGCGCCGAAGGGATTCCTCCCGGCCGTATAGCTATGTATGTAGTCCAGCGGGAGGTGGCGGCGCTGCAGAATCCGACACGCGCTCAGCTGTTCTGCGCGGCACTCGAGCGAGTCGACGTCCACTTTGCGCCGCCGCCGCCGCCGCCACGCTTTCCCTCTCTACTGTGCAGTAGAAGTATAGGCTGCACGTGTGTGCGTTTCGCAAGCTCTCAACGTACTCGTTCAACGCGACGACTCGATCCGCGCCTCTCCGCGAGCTTTTATTTTCGCACTCGGGATTTTCGAGCCGCAAACTTTTTTGCTATGCAACAACACCGGCCGGCTGCGTCGTATAAAGTACGAAGCATCAAAATGATTACTTATCGTGCTGCTATTGCGCGCTCGATATATTCTTTGCGTATAAAAGCTCGGGGCGCATATTCTTCGAAGCAATAAAGCTGTTTTGTTAGAATTTTATAGACCTGGATTCGCCTATGCGTGAGAAATGCCTCGTAAAGGCTTGATAAGATTTGGACTTTTTTATGCGAAATATAAAGCTCTTTTTTATCTTTTTCGGCCTTAAAGAAACTTTTTTACTTTATACTCCGCATTAAACAAAGTCCGGACCCGATAAATTTCCTATACGGCGCGTGAACGAGTTCGGCGAGTTACGGCGCATAAACTCGTTTATTTCATTAAAGCAAACATGTATTTTCTTACTGCCTTCGTACTTATTGTCTTTGGGTGCATAATACACGCGGTTTCGCCATATCTGATCTGGGATTCTAATCTCAGACCTGTAAACAATGAGCTCTCTCGGCGCAATTTTTCAGCAGAGGCGCGGATTGATGAGGTTTTAGTTCGCAAGTGTTGCGCAGCCAGTTCTTGCGTACACACCTACAGTACATTTAATTCAACGCGCTTTAAAATTTATTCGAGTTAAGCGAGCCGGAGACTCAATTTTTCGCGAGGGCCCTTAATAAAAGCAGTATAATAATGTATAGAGGTGCGCGGGAAAAACTTTGCCGCGCGTATCTCTTTGTTAAACAACTAATTTACGGAGCGTCGGCCGAAAATAAAACGAAACGCGTAACCGAAAAAACGCGCCGGAGCAAAGGCGGATAAAAAAACGACGGGAGAGCGCCAACAACGCCAAACAAAACAAAGCACAAAAGCCTCTCGCGAGCTCCTGCTGATGTTTTTCGCGTAATTACTCGCGCGCGATTTTTCCGAGGTGAGGATTTGTCCCGGCGAGCCATCGTTGAAAATTTCGTAATTTGCAAAGTAACGAAGCCCACGGCGATTGTCAAGTTAATTACCGCCCCGAGTTAACCGCGGAATGAAAAAGGCGCCCACGTGCGAAATATCAAACATAAGCCCCTCTCTCGGACCCCTTTTTTTATTCTCGCTGCACCTCCGTTTTTATAGTCGATTTTTTCGCGCGGCTGCAGTTCGTTTGAATGTAACGCATCCGCTAATTTAATGGATCGAGAGCTGCCGCCGCCGCTGCAAGTGGCTCGCGCCGCTCGTCGAGAGGTGCGAAATGGGAAAGCGCGATGCCGCGGACAGGTGTGAAAAATGCGGCTCGAAAATTTCCAGCGCCGAAGAGTTCGATAATTGAACGAGCAAACGACTACTTCGTCGGGTGTCGCCCGACCAAACTCGCCCTTATCTACTGAACGCCAGTTTGCTCGCTCCTGATTACATCGGGGCCGTAGAAGGTATACCGATCGATACGGTCGTTGAAAGCGTTGGCAGACTTTTGCGCAATCGCCACTGGCCAATAAGTCGATTGATATTCTCGAACTACGTATGTAGCGCCCGCAACAGCGCACTCGATTTTTATTTCATTCCCGCAAAGCAGGAAACGTGCAATCGACGCGCTGCGAGATGGACGGGAACGTTTTACGATTTTATCGGCTGGCACTGAATAATGGACTAAAGAAAGTCGAGACTGAAAACGCGTCCAGCTGTCGATTAAATATTCAGAGAAATCCGCTCGCGTGAATCGCGTGGCCACGCGGGCTGGAAAAAATAGAAGCCCTAATTCAATAACCTTGGCCGTTTCCTCGAAGAGTTCGAAGCGACGCTCACGGCCGGCTGAGTTCGGTAAATTCGATGAACACGTACGAAACGACCATTTTGTTGCGTTTCGCAGAAAAGGAAAAACTTCGTAAAGCCACTTAGCCGCGGTAATTCGCTTGTATAGCCGAGCTGTGCTTTTGCAGAGCGCTCGGTTATTTCGAAATCCTACACTACTAGACGCGATTACGAATTCAGCGAGTTATGCAGCAGTCCTTATTTTTCCTTGATGCGCGTTTTAATGCCTCCCGCCGCTTCGTCAAAGGAAATTTCATTCGTTTTTATTAATCTTCGCGTGTCATGAGCATTTCGCGAACGCGCGTTATCGAGTTATTCGCGAGTTCCGGCTAAACGGATTTATTTAAATACGAAACTCCCCTTTGTGTGTGCAAAATAGCCGTGGAAATTAATTTCTCGAGCGGGCGTTTCAGCTAGGAGGATTAAAAATTAAAAACATTTCGAAATAATTGTGGCTGCGTTTATCTCGTTCATTCTGAAGAATTTGCGGAATATTGAAAAATTCAATTTCGAGCACGGGTTAATGCTCGCTCGCGTTCGTATACGCGGGAGGAAAAAACCATTTTTAATTTTCGAAAAGAACCGCGTCGGTAGCCCGTGAAACTTTGCAGAGCTCAAAAAAGGAAGGAATAGCAATTATTTAACCGCACTTTGCATATTAGCCGACTAGCGATATTCGCTATGAGTTTTGATAGGGAGCAGCGTGCTGTATTCGCTTGGCCTGCAAGCCACAGATTTATGCACTAGCTTTAACTATATTAACATTACAATAGCTGGATATAGTATAATTCACAACTACGCATTTCTATCCATTGCCTCGACAGAGGAGCAAAGAACCAAGCACAGTCGTATAGGCGTTCGCAAACGAAGAGTCGAGCCGTATAAATAAAGTTCCATAGATTCTGTCGGCGATTCGCTCACTCGAGAAGGCAAAAAGTCCAAAGCGTTATATTTTTGATAACAGCTATAGTGCGCTTTTAGTTGTTGCTTTTACTTGAAGCTTTTAATAGAGAGCGCGTTCGAATGCAAGTTTTCCAGGATTTGAAGCGCAGAGTAGCGTTAAGCCGCCGGTCTTAGCTTTGAAACTTCATTTCCGCGAACGCTTATTGTTCTACTGATAGTTTTCATTAAATAAACTGCAGTGATTTGAATGAACTGGGTTGTAAAACGGAAAAAGCTAAAGGCTATTTTCGTTCGTACATATAGATCTGAATAGTAAAATTGTTTCTATCCTACACGTACTCGGGGTATAAACGATAAAAGTGTTTATTTCGACCAGAGGAAATTGCATTATTGTATTCACGAAAATTAAATTTCGTAGAACGACAGTGCGATACCGCATAGGAAATCAATTTCATATTCTAGCGTATCGTTCGATTAATCAATAACGGTGATTTTTTATGTTTCAGGACCGCTTCAGTTCGGTGTCATCTTCCAGAGTGAGTATTTCTTGTACGCAGGATTATAACATTGCCTTTTAAACTCGGCATTTTCTCCGAAAGAAATCTTAATTTGCCCGCGCGAATTTTAAAAAGCCTGATGTGCTGACTGAAGTCTGGCATGGAAATTTCATGCGGATCATGTTATAAGAGAACTAGGTGAATTTTATTTAAAATTTCTCTGTGAAATCTGAAGTGGAAGAAAGACGCAGCGAAAAGCCTGAGAAAACGTTGCAGGGATAGTGCTCGAAAGAGAATAAAAAATTCAATTTTCCGATGGAGGAATAAAACACGCGTGAAAAAGAGCAGGAAACGAAAATGCGAAGTGCTGCGAAGATCTTGTAGGGAAGTACAGGATTGAACATTAACCAAGAGGTAGTGTTCGCACATGTACAGGCGACCCGATCAAATCTCAATACGAGGCCACCACAATTTTCCGGATGACACAGGCGAGGGAAGAGCATCAGCCGAAAATATAATACAATGATCCCCGCTGCGTCCTTAATGTGGCATTTATAGGGCCATCAAGTCCACATTGTGTAGGTTTGAGCGCGAATGTGGTGCGTGTGGTGGGTAGCAGTTTCACGAGGGCATATACTTGTACACAGAGAGAAGAGGGCGAGAAAGGAAGAGCGATAACCGCGCGGAGGGGGAGAATGCCTGGGGATCGGCCGGTGGCGCGGAGGTGCTTGTCTCCGCATCTCGCTGAACTTTGCCAACTTCCCAACACTCCGATCACAGTCCGTGCTCTTCCCGATGCCCGTGTACAGCAGCAGCGCGGTATACATGTATACGTTTGTATAGGCAGGTCTTCGAGGGGGTTCGGCGCGAGCGCCAGCGCCGCCGCGAACGCTGTGTGGAGAGAGAGAGAGAGAGAGAGCGGCAGTGGCGGCGCCATTATGGAAATTTTGAACCAATTCGAAAATCAATAAGCAGCCCCGCCAAGGCCTGTCTGCCTCCCTCTCTTTACTGCTCTTTCGCCAACGGAAGAGCGCGAGGGTGTAAGAGAGAGAGAGAGAGAGAGAGAGGGACAACGAAGCATCCGCGGAGGCCCGCGCCCGTCGAAATTACCCGCGCTTCCACCCCTCAGTTTTTCAACCGCCAGCCAGCAATTCTGTCTTCTCGGTTCTTCTCTGTACTTCCCTGCGGCCGAGTCTTGCCGCCTCCGCTTTTAAAGCAGCACGGAGGGGAGAGGAAGACGCGCGACGCAACGAAATATGACCTTTCGCAGACAGTGCGCCGCAGTGTGACTATATACAGTACGACGGGAGAGCTTCCTTTTTTGCGCTAAGTATTTAATTCTCCTAGGGGGCTCCCGCAAAGAGTTATTTCGCGTTTTCTTGTTTTCTTTTCTCCCTCTCGTCTCTCTCTCTCTCTCTCTCTCTCTCTCTCTCTCTCTCTCTCTCTCTCTCTCT
>QLSS01000022.1:980624-1019080 GCA_024372645.1 Trichomalopsis sarcophagae | reverse complement strand
TCTCTCTCTCTCTCTCTCTCTCTCTCTCTCTCTCTCTCTCTCTCTCTTCCTTCCTCGCTCGCCCCTACTTTTTGTAATTAAACCCGACTATTTGGACTTTGGCTGAAGCTTTTTTTAATTGGGCCGTTTGCCCGGGGAAAAAACATTTTTCAATTAGGAAAGTTGAAAAGCCGCGTCGCGTTGTATTCGTTCGACTGCAATTTCGCGAGCGCACCCCGCACAGCGCACTTTTTTATCATTCGAAAGAGAGAGAAAGAAGAGCTGCAACTGCGCGGGAATAAATGAAATTTTCGTAATGCGCGTCGCGAATATTGTTGTTTTGCACGCGCGTTTTCAAATTTTTGACGTGTCATTGCAGATCCGCGGAGGCTTCCGCTGCGAACCGCCCGTCCGCAGCTATATAGCTGCAGTACACACGCGCGTTTCGGTTAATTCGATCAGTGCCCGCGCGCGTGACGAGTGCGATTGGAAATTAAACATTAATTTGAAATTCTTTTAGCGGAATTAAAAATTGAAATTTCATTCTCGGTATTCTGTCTTTTTATAATTACGAATTTAAATTCAATTTGGAATTTAAATTAAAACGTCTGAAGCGCTTTTCGAGCTCGAATCCGTTTAAAGTTATTAAAATTCAATTTTTCATTCCAATAAGGAAGTGATTACGAATTCAAAGTTCGGAGAATCGTGTGTATGAAAAATTCGGAATTTTCATGAATTTGTACATTGTAATTTCAACACCTATACCGCGCAGTTCGTTAATTTTTTTCATCGGCCTCAATTAATACTCGCCGCTCTCTTATTTGGTGTCAGGTTCTTCCGAGTTTTATTTCTGCGCCGTAACAACGCTACTCTTTCTCTAAAAATAGAATTCCGTTCAATGAGTTGGGTTAACAACCCTTCGGATCAACGACCCGTGCCTTTGACCTTCTATACCCCTTACGTCGGCTCAAGTCGTCAAGTTCTTCCCGATCCCACTTTATGAGCTTCCGTCTCTGTGCATGTACAGCAGAGTACACATGAACCGCGTTATTTTTTGTCGTAAACGTAACGTTCCACGAGCAAAAATCACGTTTTCAAAATTCAACGCAAACTTTATTAGATCTCAAGGTGTTAGAGATCCAGTATAATTAAGTTTAAGTTCGAGAGTCGCTTGGCGCGCTCCAGCAACGGCAACTATGAGAGTCGTTCGCGTAATTTAACTATTTAATCGTTAAGACTATCAAGTCTAATCGATATTGTGAGATTTTAAAAACTCTCCGTTCGCTTGATTCGAGCCCACTTGATGGAGACTTTGCTATCGTGAACCTATTTTTTAAACGGCTTTTAACCTTTATGCATTAAAAGGGATAGTGTAATATATTTTCCGTTCAACGAAACGATAAAGGCTCTAAAGTAAATGGATGGAACGTCATAAGTTGCGGACATTATCACTGCTGATAAGGAAAAATTGCTTCTGACGTTCACTTTAAAACGTTTCTGACGTCGCGTGTTATAATCGAGTGGGCAAGGAAAAAATATAAGGAATCCAATTTCGGATGATCTCATTTGTATGTGGCGTGACATTTCCACGAACTCATAAGCATCAAAGCTTTTCAGACTGCAAAAATATTCCGGACAAATATTATGAAAATTTAAAAAACAAATGAAGGGACTTTTTGACAAGTCCGAACAATCAGGAATTTCCATCAAGAAGCTCTAATGGCAGACTCGAGATTGGATCAAAATGTGGATTAATTTTCGCCTCTCATCTGATCGTCGCTCCCTTTATCGTCACTTTTTAGATTAAAAATGTCAGTTCGCGGGATTTTCGCTGTTAAATATTTTTTGACATTTTGAATCTTTACTTGAAAAAATATCGAGCATAGCTGTGAAACGCTTCAATTATTAGCATCGAATTGCACCAACGCAATCTCGTTTCGCTGTTTCAATAAATACGCCCAGAAACGAGATTATGCCGGTACAGAAAACGCACAGGAAGCGATCGATGCGAAAAACGAACGTCGATCAAATCTGTTGGCCGCGCACTATTACTATCTCGCGGAGTTCGATTGAAATTTTCATTCGACAATCGGCATTACGCCGATTTCCTAATTCTCGCGCGTGCAGCAAAGCCCGCTGGCTGCGGATCACCACACACACACACACGTATATATATATATATATATATATATATATATATATATATATATATATGTGTGTGTTAGTGTGTGTGTGTGTGTGTGTGTGTGATATCGGTCAATCCGGCCTTCATCCGCGTCTATCTGCTCCTCCTTTTGGTCGGTGCTTCGCGCTCTCTTCCGGTCGCGCTCGCCCTCTGCGTGCGCTAAATACGCGCGTGCGGCCGGAATAAAGTTCACGCGTGCGGTGCTTTTACTGCTCTCCTTCCTTCCCGCGAGTGGGCGAATTAATCGATTGCTACGCGCGTTACATGTTTATCCTCGTGATTTTGCCGCTGTAAATTCAGTTGTTGATAGTGCCGTGACGAGCTGATTCTCGTTCTTTTGTTTTCCCACGGCGCGTTCTCGCGCGGAATTCGATTAGAGAGTTCGAAGCAGTCGCGACTGCGCTAAATGAAAGCAAAATCTGCGATCGATAAAATTTCGTCCATATAAACAGCATGTCTTTAAGTGCTCCTCTCGCGCTTCGCGCACGCGCACGCATACACATTACACACCCAGTCGCAGCCACATGGACGTAGGCAAACGCCGTAACTTTCCAGCGTAGGGGATCGTTAACACACTTCGATTTTCCATTCGACGAGCAACTCCCACGCTTGCTTGGAAAAGCGAAAAGTCGCGGCCGTAGGAGTCGCTCTCCTCAGCCTATCTTGAAAATGTCAGTTCTCCGAAGCCGGCGAAAAGTATTCCGAAGATTTCTCGGGGAAATTTCAAAAATGTTTCATCTAAACTTTGTCCGGGACGCCGGCGCCGAAGACGAGCAGCAATTTTTAACAGATCTCGAAATTTCTCCCATGAATTTTGCGCCCGCGCGCGCCGCAACTTTCGACTAACCAAAGTTTCGCGCCCCGACTTTCGACAGCTACTCGCGCTGCCGCACTCGAACTATGCGCCGCTGCCGCCGCACCTATATACGAAAACTTTGCCCCGGTGAATTCCCCGGTGCGCGCGGAGCTGTGCCGGACTCCGATGCGTCTTTCACGGAGGATCTTGAGACGGTGAGGTCGAAGGGCTGCCAATTTTCACTGGTCCAGGAGCGATAAATACATTTTCGCGTCGAATGAAAGTATAATTGGACAGTAATAGCCATCGATCGGCTGGCGGCGTAGCGCGAGAATGTGCGTGCGATGGTATTTTTTCAGCAGCGATAGCTATAGTCGAAAACAACCGCAAATATTTTCAATTGAAATTTGCATGGAAATTGATATTCGCGATTCGATGACGTTTGTCATTTTTATCAAAATCGCGGATTTATGGACTTTGCGCTGCATCTGGCTTGTACGGGGTGATACGCTTCTGTAGCGCCATCTAAAATTTGACGTACAACTTTATTGATTTTCGAAAAATTGCAATTTCTTGTATGCAATTTTTCAAACCTCCACCGCGCGATTTTTGTTTGAAAACCTCGTTTCCCCGCACGATAAAGCAATTTTATTAATCGCTCGTTTTTTCATGTTCCAAGTCGATTGCCCGACGTTTCGAATACCCTGTTTTTTTCAAAAACCGATCCCAAAGCCATCGAATCAAACCATCGTATCCACATCCTCGCAAAGGCAGGCTACGCCGAGCCCCTCCTTCCTCGGAATTCAGTGCCGGCAAGAAAAAAAAATGCAAATACACTCCTCGACTGTTCTT
Source organism: Trichomalopsis sarcophagae (assembly GCA_024372645.1). Taxonomy (NCBI): domain Eukaryota; kingdom Metazoa; phylum Arthropoda; class Insecta; order Hymenoptera; family Pteromalidae; genus Trichomalopsis; species Trichomalopsis sarcophagae. The sequence continues at coordinate 1,015,268 of QLSS01000022.1, read as the reverse complement.
AATTTAAGAACGAGCGTGTGTTTCGAATCGGTCCGCGTACAGCCAGTGCGGTGTGTATCGCTGGCGGCGCTGGTCCAAAGACGTGAAGGCGGAGGCAAAAGAAAATCCATAAATAAATTACTTCATTAAAGCGATGCAAAAACAGGAAGATTGGCCGCGGCCTCTTGATCGCCGCGTAGGCGCGCAAGAAAGCCTTTATCGAAACTCAAAAAAGCCCTGAAAGAATTTCGCCGTCACAGGACAGCGGCGGCAGCGGCCGCACAGCCGTTCGCGGACTAAGAGCTTTGTTCCCATGATGTTATGGCCTTTGTGCGGCTCGCGCGCGCCAGCGAGAGGGGGATAAAGATAGAGGAGGCAAAAAGAGAGAAAAAAAGCAAGAAAGGTTTGTTCTTTCTCTCTCGCTCTCTACTCGCTTCTAGACGCACGGCACACAAGCGGCATCGACGGAGGGGAGAAGGGCCTTTCTTCGTTTTACAAACTGGTTCAATTTTTTCTCGAAAAGCGGGTGAACCCCGCGGAAACCGGTTCGCTTGTTCGAGACGCTTTCGTGTATTTATACGTGGGTAATTTTTCCGCGGAGAAAATGCGCCGATTCGAGAAACAAGTGAAAGTTCTTCAGACGATTCAATAATGACAACAGGAAGTTTAAATTTTTAAACAAAACGGCAAAAGTACGGAAAGTACCAAATTTTCGGTGATTAATTTATGCGTTCTTATTTTTGTACACTATAACGCAATTTCGTCACTATTTATCTTATACGCTTCATTATCATAATGGCCGAGCAAGCTTGTATCAAAATATTGGTAGCCAAATGCACCAGTGTCATTTCGATGCATTTACTCATTAACGCATTATTACAATGCCAGTTTTTTTCTTTTCTTTTTTAATTTAATACTATATTGAATCAGGGTTTCAAATATTGAGCAAACAAATAATGTCAACAGACCAGGAGAGATGTTTCAATAATAGCTAACGGAGACGATGTAACGCCATTCGATTCCTGTATTTCAGAAAAGAAAGAAAAGTTTTCAATAGTCTATTCATCGGATTCGCTCGGGTCGCAAGTAACGGCTCACATTGCTGCGATAATATTTACATCCGATGGCAAAAACAAATTCTACGCAAATTTTAAGTTGACCCGCGGTACCTTCCTCTCTAGAAAAACTTCTTGAATCCCAGCAAGCGCACACCCATCTCTTCCTCCGCGTCTTTTTTTCTTCGCGCCGTTCGTATACTCTTTATTTGCGCTCTCCTTCTTCCTCTCCTTTCCTTTGCTCCGTTTATCCTAACGCTCTCGGGCTCTCGGCTTCGGTATAACAAGTTGTGTCTAATTCCATGTCGAACTATTTCACGATACGATGCACTCGAGAAGCGTTTATATAACGGTCATCTCTGTGTGTTTTTCGAGGAGATAATGTTACGATACACGTTAGATTGTTCGAATTTACGATGAGATTCCCAGGAGTTATTGATTGCTTATAATTTTTGTCCGTAAAAGGACGAAGCCGCGAAGGTTGAACAACAATATTAAGATATATTAAAGAGAAAAATGCGAGAGCATTTAAATTGCCCCCTCGAAATTAGCATTCAACATAATATCATGCATATTAAAATTGCATAACTTATCTGGCGAGGGGGTGCAAAAAGTTTAATAAAGTTTGCAATTTATTTGTACCGTGAATTCCTACATAATGCATATATGGATGCTATCTGATCGGAATAGGATAAAGCTAAAATGCTTATGGCAAAACAGTTAAAATGCAAGAGTTTTGGATTAAGCGCAAACAGAGCGGGCGATGCCTGCTTTAATTACAGTGAATGAAGAAATAAATTACTTGTTTATGACTGGAGCACGTAGTACGTGTAATACAAGAAGTATATAACAGCGTGATTTTAAATGGCTGGTGGATACGTTTTCCCGCGATAGGAAAACAGTAGTTTTTCACTGTTACATTGTGTAATCTTCTGCGACCTTATCGCGATCACCTTAATAATTAGCGCATTATACTTAGCAATATTAAAGCGCTATTCTCTTTAATTTGCCGTCCACTGTAAGTTAGTGTCGTCCGGAGGACTTGATCACGTCGTATCTAGCGCTGAAAATTTCATTTGATCAAAGGCTAATCAGTTGATCGATTCGTGCAGGGTACGCACCGAGGCGTTTTAACCATTCGGAAAACAGCACAGTTGCTCTGCGTTTCTTTACAGGTGAAATAATGCGCGAATCGAAGTAAAAGCGACGATTACTTTATGGCACGGAATATTTCTGAGAAATTCAATAAAAGCTGCAACAATAAGGTATGCGCGTAATAAAATGCCGGAGCATAAGAAAGCAATATGCAGCAAAATCGAAAAGGCAGAAAAGTATTAACATAGCTGGCGATTTCTCCTTTTTTACTGCAAAAATAAAATATAATCAGATTCGTCCGAAGAAATTCATCCGACGTTCCACGCGCGCTGCAGGAGGAAATATAAAGAAAAAGAGGGCCGGCGCATTAAAGTAAAAGAGAGCGCGTTCCTCGCCGGAGTCTCGCCCGGCGGAGGGGAGAAAAATCGTAACGCAAATCACGACTACATTTTCAATTTGAATGGCGCAATTAAAAGTTGGCAGTCGCAATAATAATATTCCGCCCTCGCCTCCTCGAGCCGCCGCGCACCTCTGCATACCTATATACATAGTTATAACGCGGCCGAGGAAAAATAAAAACAAGGCCGAAACGCGGAAAAAAGATCGCGGCTAAAACAATAAGATTTCCATGCGGAAGAAAGTTAAGCGACGCACAAACTTTGTTCTCCCGCCCGAGCTCCCTTCCCTGCCTCGAAGACCGAAACACGCGAATTCCAGGCGCAATTACGGCTGATTGTACATGCGAGATAAGGCCTTCGCCCGCTGAATTGAAGTACAATGAGCCGCGCGGTCGCCGCTCTCGACGGAAAGGAAAACGACGACGAAGCGCGCGCCGTCTCTCTATGTTTACCGCTGCCGCCGCGCGCGTCTTCAGTGTGCGTAGGTGTAGCTCTGTGTGCGGTGAGCCTGGGCTCTCTTATAAGCCCTTTCGGCTACTAAGCCCCCAACGGATGCGCCTGTGCGTGCAATCACAGCTTATGCATTCTGGAGTCTACGCCGGCAGAAATTAGACCTCGGGTTTTTTATTCTTAGCCCGAGCTGCCGAAGTCGAATACACACAAAATATAACGCTGTCGGAATCACGCGGCAGAAATAAATTCTCCAGTAACTCGTTTCCGCGACAAGTACCTTGAGGGCAGCGATATTCACGGCCACAGAGCGCACGTTCAAGGATTGCCGCGCGATAAAGAGAGCGAAAGGGAGCGAGAACTAGCATAGCGAGAAAAGTGAAGGGGTAGCGCGGTTTAGGGCTTAGGGTAGGGGCCGGCCCGCTTGCGTCGTCGAGAATAGGAGCTGGGAAATACGCCGAAGACGCCGACGAGCGACGATGTGGTGGAGTTCGTTAGCCCTTCCCGATGGCGTGCAAACTTTCGGGTCATAACACCGCGCTTGGAATCCTTTGCTCCCCCACTCTTTCATATAAAAGCCACATAGTAGCCAAGGGAGAAAAAGGAGAGGCGCTCATATTTGCATCGATCTCGCTTTTTTCGTCTACTCCTCCTTCAGCCCCTTCGTGCTACTCGTTTTTTCATTTTCTAACTCTCCCCTCCCCCCCTCTCTCTCTCTCTCTCTCTCTCTTTTGCTCGCTCTTGTTTCTTTCTCTCTTTTTTTGCGACGAAAGGGGCGGCGTACACAGAGGGGGTATACGGAAAAGTCCCAGACAGATATCGAATATTTGATATGGGAGTAAAGAAATTTTTTTCCATCCCCTATCCCCCCTCCGTGACGCTCGGAATTCATTTTAGCGGCATCCGCTCGGCCGGGCGGCATCGTTATTATTATTATTATATCAGGCAGCTTAAAAATATTCTATTGATTTTGACGACTGCTGCCTCGCGCGTGGGCGCGGACCACTTCGACTCCCCGTTCGCTCGCAAATTTATACGCCAGTTGTCCGGGTGTATACAGTATTATTGGACGTTCATGACGCGTAACGCGCCTACACTCTTAAAGAATTATTACTCGTTTTGTCAAAAAATCTCTCTCGGCAAACTACCAAAGATAATCCTGCTTTGATCCTACATAATTACTCGAAGGAATGTTTTGAAGAAATGCTGTTTCGCTGTCGTATTTTTATTGACGTTATAATCAAAAATATTTATTATGTATATTACGTCACCCAGCTTTTAAAAGACGATGCAATCGATGTTGCGCAAGATGTTTTTGAATAAAATGTGATTGATAATTTTGACTTTCCATGTGCTTTTATCTATTACGATATCGTTTTCAAGATTAGGTTGAGCAAACCAAACCGCAGATTGGTTTAATTAAAATATGTTACAACCAAACTCTGATAAAAGAGAAAACATCAAATCGCACGTATGATCAAAGAGAGATGGAGATAGCCAACTATATATAGTTTAAGAAATATGCCCAAGCTTATATAACTGTGATGTTTTGATCTGGTAAAATTCTTTCTTATGCAGATGTTTCGTTTCTGTATTTCTGTATTTTGATACGCAAGTTGCTTGTGCGTCTCGGTTCAGACGTTGTTTCGCAAAACTTGGAAAGCGTATTACGCCCTTCCACACACTTTACTTTTATGAATTTCAAACCTAATTTCTCGCGCCTAATGCAAAATGTAAACCTGTAAATTACAGAGAAATAATTACGTCAATCAAATCATGATTATGAAATTGAATTCAGACTGTTCAGCGCTTATGAAATATTAGCGTTCGCTGCCGCGGAGACGGCTTGTAATCCAATATTTACCCTGCAATTTACTAATTATATCGGCTGATTCCTTCGTTAAAAATATAGCCATGAAAGACAAGCTCTGACCGATGGATACTTCGTTCGTTGCGACCGAGCAGCCAGACGCGTCTTGGTTTTGATTCTCGTATCCTCGCGTCTGGTTTTAACGACGTTTCCCCGATCGGCTCAATAATGCGGCCATACGCCTGTAGTACCCCCTTCCTCATTGCGCACGTCCCACGCACATGTGACTCGGCATTCTTCTCCCCATTGATCGGATCGCTCGACCGCAGACAGGTATAGACAACCCGTTGCCGATATTGGCAGGGCTATTTGCAAAGTCAATTTGGCAACGGTGAACGGGAGAGAATATCTATGTGCAAAGGCTCGCGGCGGCGTTTATTCGTTTATGCGCTTTCGCACCGAGCGCGATCTCTCCCTCTCTCTCCCTCTCTGTAGCCGGAAATAAGAGAGCTTAAGCGCGCGCACGTCATGTCGAGTTGATGAATCACTGATCGCGGCAAAGCGGTGCGCGGAGGTCGGGGGGTGCTTATATTGGGAATGCGATAAAACTGCTGTCCGATGATCTACGAAACGCTCCGTTGACTCCTACTCCACACCGCGCTCGCTCTCGCTCGAGTTACATCAGTGTAAACAATTAGAGCTCCGATTTGATCGGTGACATACTTGTATGACTTTACCAATCGATGCGTCATGCGTAGTCTGCTTTTTAACGGAGTCCAGGATTCGAAAGATTAGCTTCGCCAAGACAAACTATAATGAATTAAAAGTCACGTAGAGCGATAAGCCTTTTTAAAACTGGCACTTTTCGATGTTCCGTGAGATTAATTTCTTCGTGTTTTGATAGCCATTCATGCAGCTGTTGCAGGTGTCGAAGTATATCGTTAAAAGAGCTCTCGAGATGAGGCGCGTGGGTTCATTTGAAGATTCAGATTCGAGATGATAAAGGCATTGAAAATTCAGGAAATGAAATAAGCTCTTAATTTAAAAAAAGATCGAATCGGCGCGACTATATTCATAGCCCGACTTATTGTTAGCCGAAGCGATCGGAGCTCGAGCTAATATACACAACTACACACACCACCAACACGAGGAGGAAAATCAGTGCTCGCGACCGCAGGTTTTTTCGGCAATCCTCTAAAAACGGAGAATCGCGAGAAAAACATAATAAAGTCCGAGGGTCAATTATAACGAAATCGCGTTAGTCCATTAAAACAGTGGCAAAAAAGATGGGATCAGCTAATATTGCAGTGAAAAAACTGATATCAGCACTCTTGGCTACACGTCAATATACAGTATTATGTATGACTACATCGTCCAATAATACCGATGCCCTGGTAAACACGTCGAGAAAAGTAAAAAACTTTTCCGAGCCATCGATCGGTCTCGGGCCGGTTCCGGACTCGAGCGCGCGGCCAGACGCGAGCCGATAAAAATTTCTGTTTTTCACCGCTCGCGACTTATCTTTTTTTATCTGCGCTCACGCCGAAAGAGTCGGGAGTTAGGCGGCTCTTGTTTTTGGCCGCGTGCGGGCTCCATACGCGCCGAACCGAATGGGACGCGTGCTGGCTCCGCAATGATATCAAAAGTTTAGCTCCTGCCGCGCGGCCCCTGCACTGCGTCTGTATACAGGTATATCGATGGTTACGGGTGTACGTACGCTATTATAAAACAACGGTCGACGGCTTCTGAACGCGTCATGTCGGCAGACGCCAACTCAAAACACGCGCTAGTGCCTCGTTTTTTTAGTTTCGGAAGTAGCCGGATATTTATACCGCGACGTAAGGCTGCATCAGAGACTTGGAATGTGTCGGGAGGCTTGTTTCGAGGGCGTACCGGTTTGGCAAATAAGATTATTCACTTCCCCTCAAATTGCTCAGCTGATAGTACGCAGCTTTTATTATCCATCTTCGCCGTAGACGCGATACGCATCGGAAGATAGCCGATTGCGCAACTGTTAACGGATAATCGGGGGCATAAATATTTCTCTTCGTTGTACATCATATTTGCCCAGCAACTACGTTCTCGGAAATCAGAGAGAAAAAAACGCACGTTCGGTAAAGCGCGTGATGAACGCGAATAGAGGAAAGCACGCTTACATTAGATGCAAGTATTAAAGTATGCGGCTGTGCAGTACCTCTGTTTGCGGAAGCGAAAGAGCAAGCACGTGAAGCACGAGCGGGGGAGAGTTTTGCGCCCTAAGCGGTCGATGCACCTGACAGATTTGATTGTAACGATATTGATCGTTAATAGTTTTGAAGAGTTTTTCCCTCTGCCTTCAGCCTCGTCGAAATTGACGTTATTCTCGCAACACAACGGATTGATCCATTGGCATGGGGATCCGAAAATGACAAAATTGTGGAAATTTAATATACTGATTTTTTGTTAACGAATACTAGCAACGAGAAACATTGTTACGGTCAGTTTGCGAAGCCCTAAATAACGCCGAAATTCGAGTCAAAATTTCATTTGCTAGTAAAATATTTAAAAAAACATTGTACGCGATGTAGCGACCAACATCCTAACAAAGTTTCAGCTCTTGTAAAAATTGATGTGATTTAAACGGAAATGTGTGGTGAAAAAATTAAATCTTTTTCCATTGCGTTCAATTATTTATTTTCTTTTTGACGAGATTTATTAGATCTTCAATATGACGTCAAACTCTAATCGAATTTCGGTTACACATTTAGGTATAAATTTACGATTACAGTTCCACGACTTGTCTGTTATTTTTGGCTGTTCGAAAAAGTGCATTATTCTGTAATAAAGTTTGCACATGACTCATAACTTCGGAATTAAGATGAACGAATTTATTCGTACTTGTAAGCACAAAAGTTCGACGACGTCGTCAATGAGCGAAGCAAAACGTTCGAAAGCCTTGGTTCTCTGCATGAAAAAGTATGCAACGTCCGTATATGCATTTCACGATTCCAGAATATCGATCGTTCGAGGAGAAGTACAAGCTATCCGAGCCGTTAAATTTGAAATTTCGCAAAAATATATAATCGCGCCGTGCGGAGCTCGGCTTTTTTGCGCCGCGAGTCAGGCAAGCTTCGGGCGCATTGCACGACACGGACGCGGCACAAGCAGGATGGAGGCAGAGAGCCGAGCAAGAAAGAAAGATAGAGAGACTACGTCTGAACAACATGATAATTTTGTCGTGTACGGACCAGCGAGAAAGGGGCAAAAAGTAAAATCATAACGACAGTTGCCGCCCTCTTTTCCTCTTTCCCCCCGCTTTCTCCCGTTCTCTTTCTCCCTCAATCTCCCGCGCGTGTTACTCTTTTTCTCTTCGATTGCGCCCCTTCTGTCTCCCATCCTCTATCTGCGTTCCCATACTTTTTCTTCTGCCTTCCTTCGCCTCTCCCTCCCGCGCTTTCTCTATTTGGCTCTCTCTCTCTCTCTCTCTCTCTCTCTCTCTCTCTCTCTCTTCCTCTCGTTCCTGTCGCCGTCAATTTCGCTTCTGCTCTTTCTCTGTCGTGGCGCGCGCGCACCCACTCGAAATCTCTCCTCGACACGAATATAAAAAAAGCAGAAAAAAAGTTGGAGAGAAAGAGGGATGAAGCGATAGGTGGCAGGCGGAGGGGAGAGAAAAGCAAAAAAAGAAAAGAGAAAAACGAAGCAAACGAGAACGATCGATTATGCCCGTCGCTCTCTCTCCCTCTTTTCAGGCGCGCCAAATTGACGATTCCCTCGTCGAAACGTCCCGATGTCGGGGTCGCCACCATTGCAGAGTCTCACCACCAATTTTCTGGCTATATAGTGCAAAAACTATCGTCGTTTTTATTGTACTTGTTTTAAGTATCTTGCTTTGTATTATATTAACCAACAATTATTTTTTTCAAAGATTTTTGCGCACTCGACTCTTCAGAATCTTATCTGAGAAATGATGATATGCTAAATAATTTTGTTATATTATACTCTGATGTATAGTATAACATATATTTATTCAAATTTTTTCATGTGCTCTCTACGTTACATTTATAAAATTATTTAAGAAAGCCTGTTCAAATTTATAATATATCGCTAGATCTTTAATTGGACAGCTAGCTTCACTTCTCTATATAAAAATTGAATTAACATCTTTTTAAGTTGATATTATAATTATAAATCGACAAAAAACAATCAAGCGCAACTTGTGATTGTGTGATAAACTTGTTTACAATTCTAAATTGCTTATCATGATAAGTAATTAAATTACATAAAACGAAAAAGTCAGAAGAAGCTTTAGAACACACCTTGGTTGATAACAACGCTGAAAAAGAAAATATAAATTGATAATCACTATCGAGACATACAAGAATATAGCTTCGTATAAATTAATGTTAACTTCGTATAAATCAAAGGTTAAAAAATAACTTTAGTCGATCAAGCCTCTTTCTTTTTCCTTATCACTTTGGCATTCACTGTTTACATCGAATCAAACCGTTAAAGAAGTCCTCAGCCTGACCTGGTTTCTTTTAATTCATAATTAGATAGCTAAATTAACAACTCGAAATGTATAACTGCTTTGGCTTACACACACTTGCAAATGGAAGTCGAGATGCAAGCCTCTGGCGTCTCGTCGGTGTCATTTTCGTCCCCCTTTCCACTCAACTACCGCACTTGCATACTTATTGAGCGCAATCTATATGTTTATTCGCAATTGATTTCTTTGATGTTACTTTTGTTGTCCCTGCAAAAAACAGTGCGTTTGTAGACGACTTTATTTTAGTGTCTACTTTTTCAATATTTCAATTCATCGCTTATTCAGTACCAAAGAAAGATTAATTTTGAATTACAATATGTTCCTCATGATTGAAAAAGATTAAATAGAGGATTCAATACGTCATTTTCGAGGAAGCTAACTATGGTAAATGACCTTCGGCTTCAAATTCAATAACATATAAAGTAATAGTATTAGTCGAGAAAATGAAGCACTAATAACGGCCTGACCGTCGATTTTTTGAGCAGTAAGACGGATCGTAATGCGGTTTTTTGTATTTGATTCATCGGAGCGTCAGGAAATTTTGTGACCTAGTATAATTAATTACTTTTTTTTAAATTGCATTATTGCATAAAAAATATGCATTTTAAAACTTAATTCCGAGGAGACACTGAATAAAAATTTACAACTCGGTAAATTTTGATGGAAATGAGTCCAGTTTTGCTACTCGGGGTTTTTTGGGGTCGCTGATTACGAATATGGCATCGGCAACGGCCTCCGAGGTACCTGGTGCCTAGGGTAGACCGCATAAATTTCAAAAAAGTCATTAATCACACTAGGTCACAAAATTTCCTGATGCTCCCCAGTAAAATCGTTGCCGGGTTTTCGGGTAGAAACTCACTAGTATTTTTCAATATCGGTACAATCCAGCGTACGGATCTCCCAAGAAACTCGGTACTGGCGACATAAATTTTGTATGCCGTTCTAGGTAAAAACCCGACAAGGACTAAAAATGTTTATTGACGTCATTTATAACGTCTTATTTGAGGAAAAACATATCATGATACTATCCTGTTAATATCTAAAAGCTATTTTGCCAGGAGAAAGTAAAATTACGAATCGCAAAAAGATGATGTCTAGATCTTTAGGGTCGCCGATTACGGGATTCAGGGTTCGGATATAGAAATGCATTTTTCGTCGGTATCTCGTAAAGGGGTCCTTTTCGTGAAAAACGGAGGAAATTTTCTTCCCATACATGGGGCTCGAACATCGAATTTCCATTCGGGGTAGTAAACTAACATTTTATGGATTTTTAGGTTAAGAATCCATTTCTCGTTTTTGAAACAATGCTCCTTTCTTACAACTCCATAAAGCTAGAGAATGACGTCTACAAGTAAGTCTTTCACAAAAATCTACGGAGCAGACTTCCTAGAGTCCGTCATCGCCGACCCCAAACACCTAGACACCATCTACAAGCGATTCTTATGCTTAGACATGAAAAACTATGTAGCGCACTAGATAGCTGCATACTCGAGGCATTTATTTATTCGTGAAGCAATCGTCCGAAAATATAACCTCTAATTAAAACGGACTTGCAGTATACCTATACATATACTCTTACTGGGGTTTCGCCGAGCATCAACCGATATTCCTTCCTTGATTTTCGCGAATGGTTCTGCCTTGTTTCTACTGTATCGGCAATTTTTTACCAGGGCTCTGACGAATTAAATGGAAAAAACTGCATTACGATGCGTCTTACTGTTCGAAAAAATCGACATGTCCATTGCTTCATTTCCTCGACTACATACAATTCGTCGCACCCTGCGAAGAGTAGCACTGTTTAAAATTTCCAGCGAGAAATAGCACAATTCAGATTTGCAAAACTAATAAAATGGCAAGATTAATTAAACTGAACATTTTAACATTTTAAACATTTTTATAGGAAGTTTAAATTAATTAAAAAATTAAAAAATTGTATTTCTTTATAAAAGTGTTTGAAATGTTGAAATTCGAAAAAAATTTTCAGCAATTTAATCAATCTTGCCATTTTATATTTAGTTTTGCTTCAATAATGTTTGTTTTTATTTAAAAAATAATTAATCTTTTTATATAAAAAGAATCTGAATTGTGCTACTTTTCGCTGGAAGATTTGAACAGTGCTACTCTTCGTAGGGAGCAACGAGTCATAACGCATAAAATGAGTTATTAATTTTTCGTATGAAAAGAAAGTGTCGTCAAATTAAGTATTGAAGTATTAAATATATTAAAAAAAAATATTTTTCCTGTAATAAAAGTGATGACCAGATGTTGTGAGGCCTTTTAAAACTCAAATTAATTTGTTATGGCTAGACATCCCCTTGAATAGCGCCAAAATTTTAAATGTTTTAGCATGGTTTGAGGTTTCATTTAATTATTTTTACGGCGATAATACGAAAAAGATTGTTAGTCTATAATTAATCTTTTTTGTATCAATAATAATATTTTCTAACCTCAAAAACTGGAATACGTCGTAATTTGCTTTGTTTTTAATGATATCACTTATATTTTTGAAAAAGTACGTCAATCAAATACAGATGTATATGGGAGGGAGAAGCGCCCAGCCGGGTACGGTGCCCAGCATGGGACGCTATCAATTCTTAGCTTTTGACGCAGATAACGGCCCTTACGTCTGGTAAGGTTTTTAGTGTTTTGAAAGTCATACTCCGAGGCCGTGTCATTCTCCGAGAGGGAAAAAAGTTGATTGGAAATATATTGTTTTCCGTATTTTTGAAGTTGTCAAAAGATAATTTCCACTTCTTGGCAAATCGATATTAGGCAAGCTCAATGGCTTTTACTAGCTCCAATGAGGTTTAGTTTGAAGTTTAAACTTTCGAAGAATTCACCGCACGGTAATTTTTTGATTTTTGAATGTAAGGCTCGCACGCTTACAATGTATACGTATCGTAATTATATTGAGTTTTGAATACTTTTTAAACTGTATAATAACTGTATAATAATGTACGTTGCTAGTATCATAAAAATTTAGGATTCATTTTGATAATGCTGGAAACGTTAACGGGTTTTCAGCTGGAAATATTAAGCGAGACCTGTTATAAATCAGCTTTAAATTAGCTGTAAACCCGCCGTTAATAGAACTATATTTTTAACGAGTTTCTAGCTATGAATCCGCTTAGTTTGTTCATCATATAAAAACCAAAAGCACTATACTGAACAAAAGATTTATTAACAGTTGATAAAGTTATGAACTTTTTCGATACAGTGTGCGTAAAATACACTTTCCGCCCCTGTATCAAGAAATAACGTTCGATACACGTGCGAAAAGTTGATTTTACACTCGTGAGATTGACAAACCTCCCACTCATGTAGAATCAACTTTTGCGCACTTGTATCGAAATAACGTTTCAAGGTACTTTTTAGTAACGTCATGGAGTATTTATTCCATGTTTATCTCCTTGAATAAATTTGATTGACTTGTCGTAAAATGAATTTGAAATCAAACAACATTTGCACAAATATTGAAACACTATCAATATTGATTTCTGATCAATATATAACTTCATTTTTTCATATTCCAAATTTATTGCTTTCTTTTTTACAATCGCTGATTCTACTGCAATCATAAAAAACATTTTTTCACTTATTAAAGATTATATTGATTTTGCTATATATATATATATATATATATATATATATATATATATATATATATTTTAACATTTTTCTGGATATTTTTACTTTTTTACATAAGTAAGCAAAAGAACATCTTTTGGCACAGTTTTCTATATTGTCGAGTGTAATAAAATCGTTTCAATTTTGATTAGTAATGTTGAATTATCCTAAAAATATATTTTTATTAAATTATGTAACATTTTAATACCTGTTTACCTTTTTTTTTAATATTATAAGTAGAAATCAATTTTTGAACTGATGACTGAAATATTATGTGTGACTCACGTCAATATGGCTCAAAAATTTTATTATAATGCGCCATTATGTCAATAAATATAATCTTTTAAAATTCTAGAGTATTGATAAAATTTGAAATATTTATCGTCAAACCAAATTTCTGTCATAGATAATATAGGGATAAAATTTCTTGATTCGCAATGATAGCTTTACTGAAACAAGTGATATGAACGGATATGAATTTCTGGAAATGGCTATGTTAAGAGTTTTTTTAAATATTTTAATAGTTAACAACGCTTACCTCAAATGCACTGAATATGAAATACGTCAAATTACGAAAAAGAAAAAGAAGTGATTGCGTATGAAAAATAAGTTCAATCGAGTGTTCAATATTTTATATGCGTTTCGAATCATATGGCATCTAGATTGGATTTTTATCCTGACGTAAATTATTTTGAAAATACTAATAATAACGGCCTGAACTACATTCGTACTTCTCAATTTCGATGTGAGATTTCTCATTACATTCAGGAGATAGACTAGTTTCTCTTTCATTTTTTTTTTAAACGCTTAATATATCTTGAACTAATATTGATTTTATAGTTACCATCAAAATGTTATTTACTGTGTATACGTTATTTTGTTTTGTTGACGGGGGTATAACCAATGCGCGAATATTTGTTGACACGTGTCATATAGTAACGGTTATTCATATCGGGACTCTACTAATCGGCAAGGGCACTTCTAGGCGTAATCACATTCAGCGGCAAGCACGGAGTAAGTAGTAGTATAGTCATCGGTTTGAAAGAGTGTTTTGCTACGAATGCACACACATAGGTATGGACGAGAGCGAAGATATATAGACACGGATGGGAGCATCAACAGCAACTTGGCTGCTGGCGGCAATAGCACAGACACAGTCACACAGACACATGTACACACGTACGCACGCACACAGTCTGCGCGCGCTTTCCTCAAAGGAGAGAGGGCAAAGAAAGGCGGTAGGGGGTGGAGAGGGGGCAGCGGAGAGAAGAAATATCGGCTGGAGGGGCCGGGTGGACGGGGAATACGAGCATTGGCCTAAGAAGGGGACGGCGTCGACGCGCTCACGGACGCAAACACAGTGGCGCGTAGTCCGAGCGTATCGGGGTGCAAAGGCCGAACGGTGGAGAAGGAGGCGCCGAGCTCCACGTGGTGGGGGAAGCAGACGCGCGGCGACGTCGTGGGGAGCGCGCGAGAGGCGCACAAAAACAAGCGAGACGTACCGATCCAAATAACAAGCGCCCCACAGCAGCCGCGGAGGGGGCGCATACGCGCGCTTCGGATCGGGAGTCGAGGTGGGGTCGGCCGCGAGTGGGGGACGAGCGGCGGGGAAGTCGGCGGCGGCGGAGGTAGGAAGGAGCGGCGGCGACGGCGCGCGATCCCTCGGCATTTGTAGCATTGTAGGTCGTTGCGTTTTATAACGTAACTTCTTAATTTCCGCACGGAGAGAGACGCGAGTGAGCGCGATGACGCGAGCCGCGCGCGACCTGCACGCCGCTATCTCGACGGACAGCGCTGCCGCCGCTGCTGTTTCTGCCGTTTCTGCCGTTTCTGCCGTTCCTGCCGTTCCTGCCGCCCGCTCCGTCGACGCTGCCTGCACAACTCCGGCATCAGCGAGACTCGGAGGAGCATAAGTGTTGTACCGCGTGTGTGCGCGTCTACTACGGCCGACATACGTATTATACGTTGTTTTGCTACGCGGCGAGTGCCGGTGCTGCTACTACTGCCGCCAGCCCCCACCCCGCGGGCCGAAAATATTTTACTCGTGCACGCACTATACTGCCATTCGGCGAGCGCACTATCAGTGCGCCTCTGCTCTCCGCATCGAGCGAGCGAGCGAGCGAGCGAACGTCGCTCGATAGCGCAGCCTACGTCGTACGCGCAGACCCACGCACATTCGTCTCGCGGTGTTTGTTTTGTTTGGAGTGACGAGTGAACCCGAGTCATCCTTCGACTGCAGCGGAGGCAAAAAGTGATAGTGTTGTTCGGTCGCTGGTCGCCGGAGCACCGAGACTGCAGTGGCTATCGCCTCTATTGTGTGACACCGTGCGCTGCGTGCATCGGCTGCATCGGCTGCATCGGCGTTACAGGCGAGACCGCGTGCGCGCCAGCATCGACGCCGGCGGCGACTGCGGTGGCGGCGCTGCCACGTGACCGACTTCTCTGTGTGTTTACAGCGGACGCGTGGGCGAGCGCGCTTACCCGCCGAAAATCCGCTCCCGAATGAGCCGATCCGTTGGACGCTGCACTTTTTGCCGACTCCAGCCTCTGCTGCCCAGACGGCCACAGCACGTGAGCAGCGCGGATCCCTCGCACCGTACGTTCGTACTCATTGCTTACTTCTACAAGTACATTCCAGATGCACTCGACGACGTTCGGTTTTCGAGAGAAGCCTTCGAGAACGCGCTCCCGCGGCGAGAGTTTTTTCGGTGCCTGCGGGACTGCGTAGTAGGCCGCGCTCCGAAATTTCGAGTGTGGGAAAACGGTGCCCGGCTCGGAATTCGAACGTGGGAGTCATTCATGAGTTTACAGCGAGGAATTTTGTTTTTCTCGAACGTTCCGTAAGTCGCTCTGTAAATTGAAGACGTGTATATATATATATATAACCAAAGGTCGCAGTGCATCAAAAATTGCTCGTGAATTCATGAGGGAGAATGTAAAAATCGCGTCGACCTCAGCGTTTCGCGTCAGTAGCCAGAGTGAGCCTCGAATGAGAAAGATCAATGGACACTCACAGTGAGCTGCGCGAAAGAAAGTACGATCCGCGTGCAGAAAGTGCAATTCAATCGCACAGGATGTTTACGAGTTCGATTTTTAATCTCGAGCATTTGACGAGTTTTTGCGAGTGCTCTAGACTTCACAATAAGCTGATAATGATTTCACGTTTTTTCGGTAAATGCCCGTGGGCGCGAAGTTGAAAGTACACGTTATCAACGCTTCACACCACTCGTATCTCGTGCTGAATTTATCAGAATACTCGTCGAGAGCACACAAATTCCATCACCATGTTCATTATAATAAATTGCGTAATTGCGTGCAGCGTTATGACGATTCGCCGCGTAATCGGTAAATCGAACGATTGAACGTCAGTAATGATTTGAGAAATTCGCAAAACTGCGATGAAACGCGCGCACTTAATCATCGGTATTCCGAAAACTTAAAAAATAAATCGCGGCGTGTTTCTTGCTAAATCGAATGATTCACGCGTTTGAAATTGCCAAGTGGCAGGAAGTTTCAAAGCCGCGCGCGGTAAACAGCAGTGAACGGAAAGATATTTTTGGCGTTATCGAAAGTAATTATAATGTAATTTGCTAATTATTGTGACGGATACAACAGAGCCGCACATTTGGCATCCACCGAATTAACGGCACTCGCACACAGGCCGCTTTTCAGCGAAGCTTTATCGGCGAATCCGCAGAGAATCTCGCGGCCTAACCGGAAATTCGTAAAAGCCGAAGAAATCTTCCGTCGAGTCTCCCTACGAGCAAAAAAAGAGGCGTAAAGAAGAAAAAAAAAACACAACGAGTCGAGAATTTCGAAACCGCGCGCTGACGTCAAACGGCCGCGCGCTCGTAACTGTACAAGAGCATAAAGTGCTCTTTCTCGCCTCATCTTTTCGTCTCGCATTTGCAAAACGATTCGCCACCGCGGCGCTGTCTTATTCTTTGTGATAAAGGAGTTTGTTGATTTTGCGAGGTCTTTTGCGAATTAACCATCATTGCCAATGGAGATCGTGAATAATTTTCATTTTCGTCTTCACTATAAAAAGTACCGAACCCACGCGTCTTCAACGCGTCAACTGTGAAAAAGAAAAATCCTTGTTTTTTATCGTACTATTTTTATCGTCGACATAAGAGATAATCCCTATCACGCCTGTTTCGTTTCCATTGACTCTTTCGATGAAGTATACGTTCCTACACGTTTGCCCTTTTTGTCGAAAGATTTGATGTGGTTGGATTTCTTATTTCGATGAAGGAAAACATTTTCAAGAGCCTCGCCCTCTCAATGGATGCAGGATATACATTTTATTTTATTATGCGCACAAGAGAAACTTATCAGTTGAACTGTTTTGTATATTGAACTTTTTTATCAAGATATCGCCGGTATCATCCGTATTAAATTGTTGTTCCACACTCGGGCTTCTTATTTCAACTTATTTTTGCCGCGCCATTGCAAATATTCTAATATGTAAAATGTTATTTGCGTATCGTCACTGATGGAGACGCGAAACTCTATGACTCGAGCAGTGTACGAATTCGTTGCTCGAGTCAACCACTTTGGAAAGGCCACTTGTCTTTGTGAAAGCAAAAATCCAACTTTCACGAGAGCGTTAGCAGCCCCTTCGAAATTTCCCTTTTCCTCTCGCATCGATTTAACCTTCGTGGTATTTTCCAGGCTCCCTCTGCATCCCTTGCACTAGCGCCGTACAGCAGAATTTGCAGCAGCAGCAGGGCGTTTTCACTTTTCTGCACCCGCGTACACATATATAGGTATAAGCGCGTTGGGTCGGACGAGCTTGCGCTGGCGCCTCTCTTTCGCAGTTTTCCCTTTCACTGTCCCTTCGATTCTCTCTCGCTCTCTCTCTCTGCTCTTTCTATCTCGCTTTTTATTCTCCCTTTCAGCACGGGTTAACGCGCCCTCACCCTTTCGCTCTCTGTCTGCGCCTCCCCTCTCTCCTTTCTCCTGCAGCTGTGCGAAGCCCTCGAACTCCTCGCTAAGCGAGGAAAATTCGCGCTTGTACAGCGGCGCCTCTGCAAACTTGTTCGCCCTCTATCTTTCTGCCGCTGCCTTGCTTGTGCAGTACCCTTTCCTCCGCCCTGCGCCACTCGTGCCACAGGCTTTTGCTATCTTTCCTGCTCTCTTCCCTTATACTCTTTTTCAGCGCTGCCGGCACTGCGCCCACGTGCTTCGCATCAACCCTATAATTGTTATTTTATATTATCTGAAGGTTTTTTATGCGGCAATTGCTTAAAACGAATGAATATTCATTATGCGAAACCGAAGGTAAACACTCGCTCGAAACGCATATATTTTCACCTTGCCATTATTCGTATGCCCCCCAACGAGGTGTGCATTTTCAAAATTGTAGCGCCGGGACGACGAAATAATTATATTGCAAACATAAATTCATGTATGCGCTGCGTTGTTGTATTATAAAAATGAAGCCTGATTTTCCAAAGGCCTCATACCCGCTTGATTCAATTATTATTATTTAAATAAATTCCATAAATTATTCATCCTTCTAATTAGCATATAAATGAAAAATGTTCCTCTCTCTTGGAAAATATTTGATAAATCCGTGAAATCATGCAACTGAATTTCTGCCGATGTATTCGTACTCGAAATTTTACAAAATAATACTTGACAATTGCGATGAATAATTTGTATGGGAAATGCAAATCCGGCCATTTGTTCCAATCATACGTAAAAAGCGGCGCACTCATCGAGCTTTCTTTTTGAAAATTTTGCAATATATAACAATTAATTACGATGAATAATTTATTATAACGTCGGCAGCTCTTGAATATAAATCAGATTGAAAACGGCTGTATTCATTGGCGGGCATATCCCGGATTCGAAGTATTTATTCTGCTGAAATTACAAATGAAGTATCAGAGGACAATTTGGAAAAATCATACGTCTGTCAACCGCCCTCTACTCCTATACATAGCGTATTCTCATAATATGCCTTCCGACAAACGCTCTTCTGTTGGGAGGACTTCCCCGAGACCGAAAATGCCTTGCTCTTTTCTTCCCCCCTCCCTCCCCCTCTGTCCTCACTCTTTCGCGATACGCTCGCTTTATCGCGTCACGCCCGTTCATTCAACTCGCCGTCGCAGGGTCTCTCTCTCTCTCTCTCTCTCTCTCTCTCTCTCTCCCTGTCTCTCGCTCGCTCGTTCTCTCTCGTTCAATTCAGCTCGGTTTTGCGCGCGTAAATAACGAATGCGTGCGAGAGCTTGCGTGGCGCATCATTTCTTCTTCGCTTTCATGCAGCGCGCAAAAGTCGAGCGACTCGGCGCGCAGGAAACGTCTTGGGCAACGTACGTATTTTTAATTTTCAAACGCTGAGTCAGAATCGAGTGGGTTTGCACTTTTTCCCGCGCTTATCGGAGCTTCTCGAAAATCGATCATCCGTGGGAAGTCGGGCGATATATAGGCGGACGGTGATGTGACTGCTATCTGCCAATCGCTAGTCTCGACGTGGTCAACTCGAGTTAACTAGGTGGCCTGTTAGTTGCAACCAATATATACTATTCGAAACTTGTATGAAATGCATTTATAAATACATGCGAATTAACACTTTTTTATTTGCTTCACTTTCGCGGGCAGTAGAATTAACAAACAGATTTCAATATGTTTACAATATTAAAATCCGGATCGTGAAACGAGCCATGCTAATAAATATTTTTACTAATTGCACATGAGTGTCATAACACATTTATATTACTCTAGATAATTGTTTACTAGTATTGGAGCAAAATGTATTCTCTTCAGTGTCATAACATTCTGTAATTGTGATTTTATTGAAAGTGCCTTTTGTTTCATGATTTCACACAATGACGCATTAGTGCTCATTGTTTACAATAATTTTTTTGGTATCGATAAGATAGCGGGGAAAAATAAGAGAAGTTGAATTGCTTTGGCGTTCGATGAAATGAACGAGAAACGAACGATAAACAATATTTTAATTTAGAGCGATGAACGGATTGTGCCTTTCTGAAAAATAATTGATGAACATACGATCGATTGCCATAAAAATATATCAATGACAAGCACTTAGTGATCAATCAATTTGTTCTCATTAATGTTTGCAAGTTTTTAATGTTTGGATTATGGAAAATTGACGCCGAGGTGTTGGTTTAACAGGACACGAAAGCCGGAAAGTCATTCTGCCATATGATAACGCAATCATGACCACATGTTGCTCTCACTCTATTTGAAATACAATTCTCAACACTCATCTCTGTCAAATTTGCCTTACTCACTCTATTCGTTAACGCATTTACAGCCGCATCTACGACATTATTTCGCCTGCTGTTGTTGACGCATTAACATAGCACACAAATTATAAACTAGCTTTTATAATTTTATAATGAAATCCCAAATAGTAGAGCAAAGCGGATAAGAAAAATCGCTCGCAAACGATAATCAGTCGGCAGCGGATTTCACAGATTCACCGAGGATCAGCGCTGGGCAGCCGGCGTCTCTTCTCGTGAGACCGCAAGCCTCCGTTAGATTCCGTTAAAGACAGTCCTGCAGCGGGCTGCTCCTAATTGCCCGTGGCCGACGCTACCGCGACTGATGTCGTCCAAAGCGCCGCTTCCCATGCCGCGGAATCACATTTATTAGTTCGACTTTGGTTTTCCTCGACACGCTCACGATTCCGAGTTCGCTCGACGTCTGATGGTTGAATTTTCATTTTTTACGCGATGATAAAAAAAGATGGCGTACACAGCTCCCTCATTTGCGGTTCGCTTTGTTTACGAATATGGGAACATCGGCGTACGAGCATCCGATTTTGATTGGCGCGGCAGAAGTGTGCAGGCTCGCGAGAGAGGAACTTACGATGCCATCCGAAACGTGCAGAGAGGGAGGGAGAGAGCAGCGGTGTAAACAGCTGATAAGCCGCGCGAAACGCACACGCGACCTCGGTGAGTGAACTGCGCGCGCAGACTATCGCGAATCGCTCTCGGAACTTTTATGATAGGAGAGACGGCGACGCGCTTTACGAGATTTGACAGCCTGCGCTCTTTGAAATACGCGCATTGCCCAAGCTGCTGCGCGTCGTTCATCGAGTTTATGATTGTTGATAAACGCCTGTATAAAGCTGTCACGCGCTTTTACGCGCTTATATATACGCGGTCGCGAAGATAAATAATTCGGAGCGTATATCTTTGAGGAACGAAGTCGAGATCGAAGATTCAAGAGGCAATTTCGCCATGCAAATTTCATCATCTTGCAAAGTTTCAAATTGAAATTTTATCTCCGAATCTGGATTGAAAACTCGTGAAATTAGTCAGAGTATAATAATACTGGAATGTATTTTGTTTTCTGCCCGCGCGTTTGATGTGTACGTTCGATCTTCCGGTCACTGGCGCTCGTATTCTTATTTTGTTGAGGTGAATGCTTCGATCAATCAAAGCGATTGGCCTGACAAAAGCGCCGCGAATCCTCTGCCACGAAGGAGAAACAGCATGCTGATCGCGATAGAAAAACGCAACAACATTCCGTGGAGCGAGCGGCGAGGTAGACGAGTGCACGGATGCCAAAAGGAAGAATTTTTCCGGTTCTCAAAAGCAGTTCCGTAAACACAATAGAAAGTACGTTCGGAATCGAGGATAAACGTCAGAATGTAGTACATATACAATATACATACTCGGAGACCTGAATTCCGGCAATTGTGTGTATTACGCTACGCATACAGCTGCATCCTAACCCCTTCCATCTGTTGCGCGTATATATAAAACTCATCGCCGCTCACTCGACCAGATAATTCTCTCCTCGTGATGTTACGTTTGTTCACCTGTTTGCGTCATTACGGCCAGCCAATTATTCGCTATACAGAGAACTAGTGCTATTTGTTCTTGGCTCTGTTATGGACGTATTTGACAAGTATTTTTTAATTAATCGCGTTATAAAATACGGCATACGTTCGAGCATAGTGCACCGAGTGTGACGACCTGCAAGAATAAAACATGTAGAAATTTCGAAAGCCAAAGCCTCACATGCCAACGATTGATGCATGACTGCGGTGCATATTATTTTTCGCAAATTGCCACCGCGCTTGCGCACGATGCCTTAAAATATAACGGAACGCGACGTTCGATTTTTTACCGACATAATTACACTCTTTTCTCGTCTGAATGTAACCTTGAGACAGGTGCGTTTCTGGTAAATCAAACGATCGCTGCGTCTACAACTCGGTCTCCAATAAGACCCAAAGGCTCGTGAGATTTCTCTTGGTACTCAACTAAATAAACTAATTAAATTTCAATAAGGAAGCCGATGGACTCATCTTGCGAGGTCGAATGTTTTTCGGAAATCTTGCGTTATTTATAGAAACTGCTTTTCGGACGTAAATTAGTGGAACTTCCCATCAGAAGAAACACGTTACACATTTCGTTTATGCTTGTTTGCACCCTCGCTACGATTCTTTGCAGTCTGGTGCGGGTAACCTGCGTTGTGAAATAAATCAAGAGCAGCAATCTTCATTTACAATAAAATGCACAAGCGCGCGAGAATCCAGCAAAAGGACTAGCAAAGGGAAGCTGGAGAGAAGAAGCTCTTCGACGCAATTATCGCGCGAGTATCGTCGTGGAAAAGCAAGGACGCGCTGTATATAGCGAAGGAGGAACTGAAAAGAGGCGCGAGGAGTTGCAAAATGAAAAACGTAGTCGAATGAAAAATGCATGACTTCCTCTTGCGCGCTCGAGTCGTCGATTGAAAAGCGCTCGCGAAAAGGCCGGAATCGAAATCCGTATGCCGAGCTCATAATAAATCTAAATTAAAGTACGCCTGCCTCACTTTATAACGTGAGGCGACTGAAAATTCGAATTTCCGCCAATGAAGGCCGCCAATGGAGGCGGAGAAAATATACGGCTCTTGCAAGACGCTCTTAATCCATCGCGTCGTCGTCGCCGTAGTCGTATATATAGCTGCCGAACAAAACCGATCGAACGTGACCGGTCTTATTGCCCCCTCCTTCCACTCCTCTCTCCGCCTTCCGCTTTCTTTACTTCCATTTGTACCATTCTTCCTCCTCCGTTTTTTTCTGCACCCTTTGAGTTTATTACACGGACCGTCGACGTTTCGAATTTATCGAGAGACCGAGCGAACGTGTATAGGTATATTAGTTGCACGTACAGCAGCGAGAAAGAGATACTGGCTCACTGTTCTCCCCCCCCCCCCATCTCTCTCTCTCTCTCGCTCTCTCGCTCTCTCGCATTCTGTGACCTTAATTAAGCTCCATTTGTGTTTGTGTGTGCATGTCGGTACGTACGGCGAGTGCCCGATCGACGTGTACTTGTGCTTTTCGGAGAAATTTCCCTTTCAGCGGAATGATTGTCTCGGCCATTTATAAAGCCTGCCCGCGCAGGCTTTATAAATGCATTGATGTTTCGACGACAATTACTTTCGAATAACGACGTGCCGCTGTCAAAATAATCCATTGTGATGATTATAAAATACCGAGCGACCTAACGAGGGACCCTTCGTTTCTGTTGCAGTGCAATAACCAGCTAACCTCAACTGGTACGACAATCGTAGGGACGCATCTTTGGCAGGACTCGCCGAGAAAGAAGTTAGCCGGGATAAGGAGAGGAGCAGACAATACCTCGAGGATACCGAGGTCGCTACAGCTCGACCACTGCTCGCTTGAGCCAGTAAACTAAGGTGAGCGATAGGTTTGGATTTCGATTCCGCTCGCCCGCGGATGACGTGTGTGCAGGCTCCGCTGAAAAATTGATTTGAACGGGAGGATATAACTAGGTCGCTCAAAACTGTTTTTGTGAGCAAAGCAAAGATAAATTTCTGATAAAGCGAATCCCGTCGGTAATGAAGGCCGAATCCAAGGTGAATTAATAATCGCCTAGAGCGAGACTGCACACCTCGAAAATAACTATTCGGATTCGTAATTCGCAATAATTGAAGCTTGTTTCGGCAGGAGGAGCAGAGTCTTCGTCGTCGGCAGCCTCGACGGCGAAGGCGAAGGCGGAGGCCGCGGCAGTGGTGGCGGCCGGTGCTTCGTACTTGGCGGCTGCCGACACGCTTATGCTGCAACAAGGCAGCTGCCCGGGCCCAGTGACGCCGCCGGCAGCCAATTCGAACAACAATAGCAGCATGTTTCCTCAACAGTACTGCCTGCGGTGGAAGTACCATCACACCAATTTGCAGACAATGTTCATTCAATTGCTCGAGAGGCAGTCGTACTGCGACGTGACGCTCGCCTGCGAGGGCAAGACCCTCCGAGTCCACAGGGTAAGAGCCCCCGCTTACTATCCCATCTCGTACATCATACAGACGATTATATATGTGTGTGTGTGTGTGTGCGCGCGGTGTCATTGAACCCCTGATGTTTTTTCATTTTTCACGAGGCGCATCGATTATCGCTGCAGTCAACTAGTCGATGGCGACATTGTTATGGGAAATTGCGATAAATACAAATCGGTTATAACAACGAATTTATATATGAATATCGCGTAATTTGTATACACGGCAGTGTACTATGAGCGAAATTAAACCGAGCCTGTGTTCGTTTTCAATTAATATCAAAGACCTTTAATTGCCGATGAATATTATTATAACTCGTTAATTGCATTCTGTGTACTCTGGCTCCGTTGCATTCACGACTTTACAATGCATAATGGAGGACAAACTCGTTAGCTATCGGGGGAGGCAAAAGTTATTGTCGATCAGTTATAATGCGTAGCTCCGCCTGTTATAATGCTGGTCGAATTTTCGTCGTGATCGATTTTCCAAAGCAGCAGCAGCGAGAGAAAGATGAAAGGGGAAAAAATTGGACAGAGAGCATATAGGAAGAAAAAGCGAGGGCAATCTCGTCCGACTCGGTTCTATCGACTCGTTCGAGTCTCGTTTCTTGCGGAGTATATATATATATATATATATATATATATATATATCCGGTCCGGCCCCGCGTGTCTCTTCTCTCCACTTTTTCGTGGGCTCTTGAACCAATACCGGCAGAATTTCTCGATTTCTTCTTATTGCAGCGCGGGGCTTTCTCTGGCCGCTGATGCTCACTCCTCTCGGCTCTCTGTCTCCCCTTTTTGCCCCGAGAGCGAGAGCGAGAGAACATTAAACTTGACAAACGATCAATTTTCTGTTCTTTGTTTCTTACCACGAAGGAGCTCTCCGGCATTTCACCGTTCTTGCTTCTCTCTCTCTCTCTCTATCCCTCTTCCCGCCCCCGGGTTCACCTTCTGCGCCTGCAGCCTCCGCCGCTCCGCGCTGCATCCCCCCGCGGCCGCCGTGCGTACGACTCTCGTCCGCAGCTCTTCAGCTCTTTCCCGCGTTTCTCTCGCTCTTATCTTCGCCAGCCCTCTCCTCTCCTTCCCTCCGGACAGTGCCTGGGAGAGAGGCCGCGCGTCGAAACGCGCGAGCAGGGCGAGGAGAGAGGCACTCTATCAAAGTAGAGTACATTTAGCTTGGTTTATTTTTTACTTTGGGCGGGGGTCCAAATTGTAAAATCAATACTTCCTCCTAAATTTAGAATGCCTTGCTCCAAACATTGGCTTTTCGCTACCACCCCTGCATGTGCCTCACTCCTCGCTCTTCCCCGCGCTGCTTACTCCCCCGCCGGGCGCTTTTTACGCTCCCGCCAAGCTCGCTTCCACCCCTTTCCCCTTGGCCTCCTCCCTCGCGCCGCATCTCCTCGCGCCGTGTGCTCGCCCGCCTGCGTCTGGCCCCGACACCTACACACGCGCGGAGAAACCGCGCTCACGGGCGCGAGCCTTAATTAATTCTGACGAGATAATCAGCTAGACGCGCTTTGGAATTCCGTGTCGCGCGTCTGCTGTGTACGAGAAATCTTCCGCGATGAGTCAGCCGTCCCGATTGCGTAGAAAATCACGTCACTCGCCCGCGCCTTATCTGCCTCACGAATCATCCCTTTCTGCTCGGAATTTCAACAGCTGGATTTTGGTTCGCCACATCGATCGAACTTCCCTGGAAACTTCCAAAAGCCGAAGGTTCGTCAAACTCCGCGAGTTCAACAGCCCCGATTCTAATGACCGCTCGCGCCCCTCTGCCCCATAGACGCGGGACGGCGCGTCGACACGTCCGTGCAACACCGATAACACGTATCGCGGACCCCCGGGTCTTGGCGCGTGGCACGAGGCTGGACTTGGCTCGCGCTAGACAGCGACGAGAACAATGCAGTTGTGTTATTGGCCGGCCGCGGGTCTTTTTGCCCCCTGTCTGCCGGACGATCGAAGGCTGTCTGCAGGTCGGTGCCAGTTCTTGCGCGGTGGCGGCGGCCTTCCTCCTTTTCTACCGGATCTTGAAATTTTTCATCCCTCGGCGTATAATGCGCCGGCGCGCCCAGTTTTATTGTTGTTATTTATCGGGCGCTTGACGATCGGCCCGTGAATCAAGACTCGACGGCTGCTTTGTTCGGCCCCGTCATTGTCCCATCGGTATTATCGAGGGTATTATTGTACGCTTTGCTGTGTGTCGGGGGTAGTAATTAGAAGAAGTTATCTCTCGTCTGTGCGGACGATTGCCGCACAGTTCGATTTCAAAAAATTCCAATTTATTGTTCGCAAATGAAAATTCCAGGGAAATATCTTGCAGTAATGGCGGGATGTGGGAGGCTTTTTGTTCCTGCAAAGATCGATGGATTCGTTGTGTGAATAAAAAATAGCGGTATAGATATGCTTTGATTGTCCAGTCGAAAAGGTTTGAAAAATCCATGGGACGATTCTAGCTTTAAAAAAAGAGTGGCCGGCTCGTTTTATATGAAAATCGATAGCCCGAGCTGTGCACAGCGGCGTACCGATCAAAGCTAGACTATTTTTTTTTTAATTTGTTATTTTTGTTTCGCTACTATTAAAACGCCGCCCGCGCGCCTACTGCATATAGTCGCCGGGCGAATGCGCGCACGCGGGAAAAATCGTTCTCTATTGTTTATCCTATTTTCGTTGTAGCCTAGCGCGCGCATGAGTACACGCATACGCCCGATTGCATTATATTTTTCCAAAGTGCATCAAACTCGATTTTGTGTCATCATTATTATCTTAATATTTAACGCGTTCAACTTTATGGGCCAACCAACAGCGCGGCGAGCGCGCGCGATAACGACATCCGCATCGGGGAGGGGGGGGGGGAGCGTATCCTGTAATTTTTAAACGCTCCGCGCCGGAATGTAAACACTCGCGAAAAATGCGTCGAAACGATGAGCAGTCGCGGCCGCATGAAACAGTCAAAGGGTTTGGCAAAAAGTTGTCGAAGCTGCGCTCGAAAAGCTCGAGATTGAAATCCCCACCCCAGGCCATTGTTCGTTTATATTATAATATGCGGCGTTATTATTAGAATATTCATGGTCCCGGCGATACGAATAAGCGCGCGCTCCGTCATTGTACATAACTTTTACTATCAAATTTTCCCCGCGAACAATGGAGACCGGCATAATATTTCAATTTAATAGCCCGACGAGCTAGCGAGCGAGCCAGCCAGCGAGTTATAGACAGTGTGCAACACACACGCGTCCGCCGTACGAAATATTCCTTCAAACCGAAGCTTTTATTTCCTACTGCCAGTCAGGACACAAAAAACTTGGCACTGATATGATTCTTGGCCCGGCGCGGCGCGACAGAGTTCACTGCACGATAGCCCTCGACAAAGAAGTCGCTTGTTACGATCGGAGGAGGAGCGCGTTGTTTCCGCCGCGGCCGAAATGAAAAACAAGGGGGAAAATGTAAAAAACCAAGGAGGGGATCCAGTCGAGTGCACAATGCACGATTTTTCGAGGGGGCGCGGGGAGTGAGCGAGACGAGTGTAAAAAGCAGTCGCGAGCTCGGGAGACAGCTGTTTCTCGAGCAGCAGCACCTGCATCCAGGTGGAAAAGAGCCCCCTCTCTCTCTTTCTATCTCTGTCCGGATGGAAAAAAAAACAGTTCGCGAGCGTGCAGGCGCGAAACCGAAAGGAAGCCCGCGTTCAATTCTTAACCCGAGCCGGCGAGTGTACAGCGTACGTACGCGGTGTTTGCGAAAAAAGTTTGATCGATCAGCGCGCATCTGCGTATCATGCACGCGCGCCGGCTTCTCCCGCGAGAGCAAACGAGGTTGGAACTTTTGATAAACGGTTCGAATTTTTTCTCTCCCGGCGCGCGAGCGCGAATTTCAATGCGAGAGATACGACTGCGAGTGCATAAATATAAGGGAGGCGAAAAAAGAAAGCAGCCGGGCCAGGGAGGGAAAAGTTCGAGCCGAGTTACGCGCGCCTCGCGCTATTTGTGTGTATTGTAATATTAGCGAGCGAGCGGCAATGTTGTAAGTAATTTAAGGGCTCGTGCTCGCTCGGGGCGTTCTTTATAGCCTTTATCTTATGCGCGTGGGACGCCCGAGCTTTTTATTGTATTTTTTCCGCACTTGTGTATAATGCACACTGTTGTGCGTAAATCATCATTAAAAAGTAATTTTGCGTATACAACATTTCATTACCGCGCGCTGTAATTAGTGCATTTTTTTACGACCGTAAACTTATCATCGCGGAATAAAATTACGATATTCCACTGTGAAACGTGAAACATTTATTAGAGCAAATGCGCCGTAATTAAACAAGCTATACGCGCGCGCTTTTTCAGATACAAGATTGCGCTCGAAGCTTCTATAGCTTAGGTTCATCGAAAGGTCGGACCCTCTGGGGGTGCATACAAATTGTACGTGGCCGTAAATCTTCGAAATTGTTTCGTTCCTTGTAAAAATTTTTACTCCGCGGGCGCACGAACGGATAAAAAGTTTGGCGAGTAGTAAGAAATTTTATACGCTGTGTTTTATAAATTTTATTACGCGAAAGGCAATTCGCGGATCCGAGCGAAAATGTAGCGAAAAATTCCTTTATTACTCTTGACAATAAAATTCGCAGTAAATCCAAACTTTTATCCTCGGCCGCGCGCGCGCAGAAACGAGGTTGATCAAAAATTTTATTTTCAAATGAACTTTTGTGGCACGCAACAACTCTAGCCTATGTGCGCGAGGTTTCATTAAAACTTGCAAAAAAACAATAAAAAGTTGCACTCTCCCCCCATCTCACTCCGAAAACGGCTTGCCCATTGTTTTGCCGCGTATGAAAAAGTTGCTTTAATTTTTGGCTAAATCAACGACTGCAGCGGAGTAATTGCCATCAGCAGCAGCGCATCGTCTAAACGCCGCTCGAGTAGCCGAACTCATTTTTATTGCCGAGAAATACAAGCGGGCTAATTAGAAGAGTGCGCGTGCGCGTTTCCTGGTAAATTGTCTTCGGTAGACATCCGGAACCTAGATACAACCGCGGCAGCGAGCAACGGTCGTGCATGCAGCGCTTCACACGTTTTTGCGCATCCGCGGCAGCCTCTGAAAACCCGAGGGACAATCGGCTTTGAAAAAGCGTCACACTTTCCGATGAATCGCATTAGCATCAATAGACGGAGCCGAAGACAATGCGTATGGAGGGAGCTGCCGCGACCCTGATTTCGAGTCGAGAAAGTCGCAGCCGCGCACTCGCTGAATCGAGCGAGAGTGCAGAGAGTGCAGAGAGAGAGAGAGAGAGAGAGAGAGAGAGAGAGAGAGAAGGAGGTGCATTCCGGATATCCAGTCTTGCACGACTCGCGGCGCGGCGCTATGTGTATATGTACGGCAGCTAGCTCTCTCGCGCGGTTGTACTACGCTCTCGAGCGCGTGCCGGCGTCAATGACTCGCTCCTTCTCTCTCGCTCTCTCCTCCGCGCTACTCCTGCCGCGCGCAGTCAATGAAGAGCAGAACGAGAGAGAAAGAGCGTCGGTCGGAGGTCGCCCAGTGAATAACCGCCCACCGTTTTACAACTCTCGTGTAACGCGCGCCAGCGCCAGCGCCGCCGACAGCTCGTAGTCGAGCTCGCAGTAGTCGTATACAGTGCCGGGGAAGAGGGAGAGAGGACGCGCGCGGCTGTCCCATATACCTATATACATCTCTCGTATAGAGTGCCGAGGAAAATAGAAAAGGAGGGAGGACACCGCGCCGAATAGGACTTTTCTTTCTCCTTTCCCCTCTCCGACTGCAGCTGTAGTCGCTCAGCGGTTAGCGATCGTGGCTAATAATAGTACGCGCGCCTACATTTCTTATAGGTTGGGAAATTTTCGTAAAAGTGGGTCGCCTTTTTATTTTCGATTTTCAGGCTTTCTCTTTTTCCTCCTCTTTCGCGTGAATCTCGCTCGCAGATTGCATTGTTTGTTGGATTTTTAGAACGATAGGTCAAAGAGATTATTATAAAGCTGACTCACTACTCCCAGTCGTACGGATTCATCGCTCGATGATTTTCAAATAATTCGCTCGTTCTTTGGAAAAAAACCTCGAAAAAAAGCGAGCTGGCGAACACTCGGCTCGGCTCAGTGGCGTGACGGCGTATAATCTACATTGTACATACGTGCATAAAAAGGGGCACGCGCGCCGCCGAACCTATGGCCACATAAAAACCAAAATTCAAAGTACCAAACTCAAAGCCATGGAATTCATTATTCAAATGAGCGTGACGCCTTATCATCGGCCTCTGGAAGCTTATTTCAAAGTTGTACGGTTTTTGTCGAGCGGTTCTGCGTAATCGTTTGAATTTCGAAACGCCTCGAAAAAGTGTACCAATAACAGAGCGTTGAAAAAAGGAGATAAAAAATTGTATGTTCTCCGAGTATTTTCCGAAAGAGTTATCACGCTTGATTTCACGAATTTTTTCCCGATGTAAACACGCACCCGTAGGTATACGCAACAGACACACACGCAGCAGAAGAGAGAAGATTGAGCGAGTGAGCTGGTCGCGGTCGGTCGCGCTACAGACGGCTTTCGAGGCTGAGCCGGGGTGGGGAGAGCACGTGACACGCGCGCGGGCGCACGTGTAACGTAAACACGCTGCGGGAGGCTGCTGCCGTCGCTGAAGCAACAGAATAACGTGTTACATGACGATGGGCCAGCGACTATACCGTGCGCCGGTATTATACTATGCCTCTCTCTCTCTCTCTCTCTCTCTCTCTCTCTCTCTCTCTCTCTCTCTCGCTCTGCGCGCGCGTGTGAGGCACTCGTATGGAAAATGTTTTTCTGAGAACTCGGACTCGAATTTCAATGGGGGAACTGAGATTTTGAGGTCGCGAGGAATTTTGTTTTTTCCGGGTACTGTGCTCGCTCGCTCGCGCTATACGAAATCGAAAATACTTTTCGAAATGACTCACCGCTATATTGCGTTCTTTCCCCCCCCCCCCCCCATCCGTAGCTATGTGTCTCGGATAGAAATTTTAGGTTGAGCAATTCGTTCCCAGAAAATCGTTGCGTGATGACGGCACAATAACGAAAAGAGGAAAATTTACGTCAACGAGTTTCCAAGAAGGCGGCGTGCATGCGATATAGTTTCAACAGGCCACTTCAATTTTATATTAACTGTCTCGACGTCGATGCTAAGTGAGATATTGCCTTTGATGGATTAATCGCTCGTTCCGTATGAATTGTGCTTTATTATTTAAAGCATTTTATAATTTAGACGCCTTATCTTGAAACTCGCAATAGGAATATTTTGATGATTCAGTCAAACGATATCGTAGAATAATTGCACCTCGATTCCGACCTCACCATAATATACACAAAGATTGCGTTTCGAAATCTTGATTTCGCGCGATACCATCGAGAGCTAGTGATGATTTGTGAATCATATCAGAGATACTTATGCGCATGAGTGAGAAGACAAATATATTACGATTGGATTTTTTCGCTTGGACAATTTAATTTTTGAAGTAATTTACGATCAATCTTATCCCTCATCGTCGAAATGACGATTCGTAGTAAAGAAAACAATAACTTGATAAATACTCCAAGTATATTTTTACTGATTGTACAATTAGAAAAGCTTTGTATAAATTGCGTCTCTTATAAATTCACTGCAATATTCGGACAAGTGCCGCCATCTGCTTTGAGAATAAGACGAACTACTAAATGAAAAACAGTGTTTTGTTATACACATCAATGGTTTTGTTTTCGACTGAGTCGCTGACTACAATTTCAGAGCGTAAGGTCATTGCCATACGCTATATTCGGGTCATTACACTTTTGCGGTGTTTACGTCCACCTGGCGCTTCAATAATTTTGCACGGTTCTTAAATACCTTAAGGGTGAGGTTCACTAAACTCTAAAATCAACGTACCATCACCTGGCGGCGAGCAGATGCAATAATTTCAAAAATTAGTTCGTTAAATGTTATTCACCACACTGTCCTTTCTTCTTGCGTTTCGGTATAATTTTCGGTTTTAAATTAATGGGTTTGAATGCACGAAACGTTTATTTGCAGTTAAAGAGTATGTAAACGATAAAACCGTATTTAATTATTATATATAATGAGCGGAGTACGCGCGCGGTTTCGGGAGTTCAAAATTGCACCAATAATTTAATGTTAACTCCTTCATTCGTGAAATACGAAGAGAAATCGATATGAATTATTATTATAAGGTACGGATTTGATGTGATTGTTTTGCATACACAAATCAAACAGATTTCGTCGATAAGTTCAAAGTCGATAGTTCAAAGATGCCGAAGTCGATGCTCGTGACGCATACGTTTATTATGCATCTTTATTATTATATTTTCAAGACTGACATTCGAAGAACAAAAGCTGTTTTCCACATACAATCGCGTTCATCCTCGAAACGCCAGTGTAGTATAACAATATCCTCCTGTGCGCATAAATAATATTCCAGCACTGTACATAATTCAGCTTGAATGTTTTTCGACGCGCATGAAGTTTAATCGGTTTAATCTTTAAATTAAATCGTCCGCGCGTCAATTCAAATTTATATAAAAAATACAGCGCCGCAGCAACGCATCGGGAAAAAAGTTGCCATTACACGCAGATCCGCGTACGTCAGAAACACATTTATTATATGGAAACGGTCTCGAGTCCATACATCTGTGCGTGCTTTATGCGCGCGCATGGATTATATATTTTTATTAGACTTGCTCCCGACCCGGGAGCTGTATGCATACACACACAGACACACATCGGATTATAATGCACACAGCGTAAGTCCGCATGCGTGTATGTACATACATTGTACAGAGGGAAGAGCAAACTGGCGTTTCTTATTATAATAAGCGCGCGCGGGCTTATAGGCACGCATTTCTCATTATGTTCATCAGCGTAGCGTATAAGAAAAGTGGCCGCCGAGAGGAGAGAGAGAGAGAGAGAGAGAGAGAGAGAGAGAGAGAGAGAGAGAGAGAGAGAGAGGAGAGGAAAAAGGGCAGCGGAGAATTTTCACATGTGCGTAACGAAAAGAGTCTTGCGCGCAAAAAAGAGCGGCGAAAATAGTCCGCAGACATCGGCCGAGGGGGCTCGTGTAATTATTCGAGCCGATCTAACAAATGTTTATGTTATTATGTGTACAAGCTCATTACGCGCGTGTGCAATTACAAAATTAGCGCGCAAGCCCCGGGTATAAGTATTATACGCAAAGATACTATCGTTTTGTACGGTATGGATGTGTCTCTGCTGGTGCATTGCACTTTTTGCATCACGCAGCTCTCTCGGGGCGATTCGACGCGTTAAGACCGAAGCCCTTCAAGGCTCTCCGCCCGCTGCCCAGCGCTCGATGAGCAGTTTTTGCTTCATACGCGAGCGGGGAAAAAGACGCGACGTTTCGCCGCAAAAGTTGAATGCTTCTCCTTCCAGCGTATCGAGTTCGCTCTCGCGTCGGCTTTGTCCGCGCGCTATCGAGGACCCCAGTCCGAATTTGGGCGTAACTACCGGGTCATTATAATTTTAATACAAAACGCCAACGGAGCAGAAATCTTTCCCAGAGCGCAGATCGCCCCCCCCCCCCCCTGCACATGATGTTACATCGGGGGAGCCCTCGTACATCGTGTGTATGTACACTGCAGGCCTTTGAAAAGCTTTTCGCAGCGGCGCGCGATCTTTGTATCTCTTTATTCATCGCGGCATACGCGCGTGCGGGCCCCCACGTTCGATTCGCCAAAATAAAATTTGCCAGCAGCAGCGCGTGAGTCACGTGTGCGCGCCGAGTGTCCAGCTCTCTTTTGGGGGACTACGCGCGGCTGATCCGCATCAGGAGCTCTCCTTACGCCAATGCAGCACCGACGCCTCCGCCCGCTTCGCTTTTTAATCCCCCTAATTTTTTCTGCGTGCTTTCCTTCTCCCTCTGGCCATCTTTTTTCACTTTCTCCTTCGCTTTCGCTTTCATCTCTCTCGCTCTCTGTCGCTCTTTTTGTGTTTTTCATTTTGCGTGCGTGCTGCTGCCCCGTCTGCGCGCTTCTCCCCCCTCCTACTCTTTCTTCTTTGTGTCTGCTTCTCTCTCTCTCTCTCTCTCTCTCTCTCTGATCCGAGCATGTGCTGTTGCTGCTGCACGGCGTTCGGCTGCGGCGCGCGAGGCCTTTGTCCCCGCGTCTCGTTCCCTAAATTGAATCGAGTGTCATTAGGCCTTGTTCGAGTTTTATTCATCGCCCAACGACGTATAGTCAATGTTTCAATATACTCTCTGTCTCTCTCTCTCTCTCTCTCTCTCTCTCTCTCTCTCTCTCTCTCTCTCTCTCTCTCTCCTGGGCTTGCAATTTTGATTATATGGAGGAATTTTAATTCGGAAACTCTCCCTCGTTATACGCGCCCGCGCGCGTATTACAATGCACCGCTGCGTGTACCCGTTTCTCTCTCTCTCTCTCTCTCTCTCTCTCTCTCTCTCTCTCTCTCTCT
>QLSS01000022.1:921233-978612 GCA_024372645.1 Trichomalopsis sarcophagae | reverse complement strand
GAGAGAGAGAGAGAGAGAGAGAGAGAGAGAGAGAGAGAGAGAGAGAGTAAATACGTGTAGGGGGTCGCGAGAGCGAGAGCGGGCGGGGGAGCGCGAGCGGGAGAGGTAAAAACGAATCGTTATATCGACCGATTGCTCGAAATGGGTCGTGTGGTGAATTTTATTTTTGTTTCGGGGTCTCTTTTTTCCGTAAACCAGGCTGTCGCTGAATTTTTATTGTACGCCAGCGCAAGCCTCTTTGGACGCTTTTGAATATGACCCCTTTCTTGTAAATAGCCAACTTTTAATTCTGTGTCTCTCTCGCGTAGTATTTATAAAGACAGATACATTGACTTTGGCTCTTGCGCTTTATCGTGCGGGAATCATGCGGATTTAATCGATTGCTATGAAAATGAGAAAATCTGGTCGATGCTCGTTGCGGAAACTACAAAAGACGCACGGAAAATGACATTCGGTATCGTGAAACTACGCCGGTATCTGGGCGAGTAAAATGTTCAAAATCACGCAATAAATGTTTGCGAGCGCCCGCGTATTCCAACGTATCAACATATCGAGTCGCGTGAGCGCATGCACGTTAAAAGCTCAAAAGCAATAAAAAATTTACACAATCTGCATATTTCTGACAGCCGGGCCAAACGAAAATCGAACTCTTTTTCCGCCGACAGAAACAAATTTTTCCGCGTATAAATATATAAATCGTCACGGAGTTGAAATTTAGCGCTGCGCCCGAATGATTGTTTGCTATGCATCTGTATTTTACTGTTTTATCCTCAAGCACCAAAACAAAGCTTTCGGTATTATCCGCGCGTACTTTATGCATGTGCGCCTCTGTATACTGTACTGGATACACGCGTTTAACGTTTCTCGTTGTGCGCTAAAATTCATTTTAAAATCGGTGCGTGCGACGATATAGACATTGGCCGAAAAGTATTTAAATTGAAATAACCCAGGAGTCCGAGCGATCGCGCGCGCTCGCAGTACGCGGAAGTTATTTTGCATTTTAAATGTTAATACTGTCTCCGGAAATTAATTAAACAAAATTGTGGGGATTCGCTACCTCTCGGGTACTGGATTTCGCCTCATTCGCGCATGTACAAAGCTGATGCTAAATTCGAGAATAAGTATTATAATATAGAAGAGAATTTTCACTCCTTTTTTTCACTATATATATATAGGTACATATAATAAAATTTCATTTCGCT
The DNA here is from genome assembly GCA_024372645.1 of Trichomalopsis sarcophagae. NCBI lineage: Eukaryota > Metazoa > Arthropoda > Insecta > Hymenoptera > Pteromalidae > Trichomalopsis > Trichomalopsis sarcophagae. The sequence continues at coordinate 977,410 of QLSS01000022.1, read as the reverse complement.
TCCGTCGCGTTGTGTCCTGCAATTTCCATAATGACGAATGAAAAGTATTAAAACCCTCGTTCGTTTCGTCCTCAAAATGAATTTTTCGTGGAAACTCGAAGAAGACGGATGTTGCGCCTTCTCTTTCTTCATTCTCGTTCTTTGCTTGCTTGGCCGCAACGCGACTTTTCCCCCTTTTGTTCCTCGAGATCAAAGTGCAATGCACTGCGTTTTCGGCGGCTCCCGCAGCTCGGTAAGCTCCGCACCTGCATAACTTCGTCTCTATTTTTACATCTTATAGCCGGGCGCAATCTCGTATTGTTTCTTCTTCAATACTGCTAATAGCCTCCGCGAATATATAAGTACCTCGGGACAAGTTCGCGCTGAAAAATAAATAGTAATTGTTATAACGGAAACTGAATTTCTTGGAAGCCGGCATACAATCAACGAATATTATGGAAGTAACGCAAACATCTTGCGAAGAAAAATATTGATTTCTACTTCATGTACGAAAAAAAGGCATATTATTATAAAAAAATACGGAGAAAAATACTCTAGAGATATGATATAAAAATAATTCGTGATCAGCTCTTTGAATCGTTGAAAAATATGGTGATAGGATTTCGCGAATGGCGAAAATAATGCGGGATACGAGCGAGCGAGGGGCGAGCATATTTTTCAAATGGAAAATGCTTATACGTTCTTTGAGAGACCAGCCTACTTCTTTTGCGCGCTACTATTATTAAAATCTAAAATTACCTTTTACCATGCAAAGGTTTTTGCGGAAAAATTCAGTCGCCTGTTAGAAAAACTACCGAGCGGCGGCGGCGGGGGGGGGGCGTCGTCTTTGACAAAAAATCGGCACTTTTTGCGCGTGAGAAATACGAAAATAAGCCTGGCGTATAAAGGCACGCGCCATAATCTTGCAACACTTTGCGAGCGTACGGGTAAATAGTTTTTTTCACAGAGAGAGAGAGAGAGAGAGAGTCACAAAACGGAGTTTTCAAAGGAACAATCTATTCTCGACGTGTATTATCGAGTGTATGTATCTCGCTTTTTCGTACGTACTCGCGACTCGCTGAAATAGGACGGCCGGTAAAATGCAAAAACTGAAATTTTTTCCTTATAACCCTCGCGCGCCTGCAGCCGGGCTCGCAGTGTTCTCCTCTCCTTTTTCTCGCTCTTTCTCCGCTTAGTTTTTCTTCGCAGCCCTCTCTCTCTCTCTCTCTCGCGCGCTCGTATTATCAGAGCAAAAAAGTGCGATCAATATATCGCCGATCGCCGTGACTCGGCTATATTTTCTCCTCCCTCCCTCTCTCTCTCTCTCTCTCTCTCTCTCTCTCTCTCTCTCTCTCTCTCTGTCGTTTTTTGCTTTACGAGTCGACGTGAAATTTTCGGTCCTACTCGCTCTCCCTCTTGCGTCTCCTTGCCTCCACCTCTTCCTTCCTTCGTTTCCTCCTGCCGCGGCGACCTGCCCCTGCTGCTTTATATTTTTTATCTTCGTCGCTGCTTTTTATACTTCTTACGGCTTTGTACATAAATTTTTTATGATCAAAGTTTTAAGTCTGCCTCTTCCGCGAAGGCTTTCGCGCGGGAAATGCTATATTCGAGATTGGCCGTTCGCGCTACCGCCGCCGCTGGAGGGGCGGAAAATTTATTATTATCGCATAGTCCGTTGCGTTTGTAAAAACGGCGAATTACAATGCAACAATAAACGAAAGGTTTTCTTTACTGCGCGCTTGATACCCCGGGATATCGCTTCGAGAAACGCTGCGAGAGAGATCCTAGCCGAGGAACGCGATTCGTTATTGCTTTATGCCGGCTTGCGCGCGTACACGCCTCAGAGTATAATCGAGGCATTGGCTTTTGAGAATTAAAAAAATTTTAATCAGCGAGCCGCCGTTAAGACGCGCCGGCTATATACGCGTCTGCAGTTGTGCTGGCTCGACTCGCGCTACGCCTCTGCCTTTTATGCCTCGGCTGTTAAACTAATTATAAGAGCTGAAAAGAAAATGATAAATGATATCGGAGGAAACGGCTTTGAATTTATTAAAGTAAAAGCAATTACAGTATTTCCCTTTTTTCGCCTTGCAGCAACCTTCTTCCTCCCTTCTTCTCTCTCTTTCACTCTGTTTGTTTCTATTTTATTCTCGCTCGCGTCACAGATCCGCGAGCCTTTGTTTTGCAATAATTTTCATTGCGCATATTTATAGCTCGTTCCTTTGTCACCTCTTTTTTAATGCTTCGTTTGAATATTACTTCGGCAGTGTCGCAATGGCTTTTTTTATCGTCGCGCTCCAATTTATCACGAGTTCCAGCGTTACAATTTGAAGTATCGATTTCGTTTCTTGCATTTGTTGCTCATTTCTAAGACGTCTAGAAAGGAACGAACAGTGGAATAAGATTGCACAATTTTACATTCGGCAATGCAAGGGCCAGGCGCGTTTTATGTCGGGAGGCGAGAACGCCTGTACCGCGAATCGCGCAGAGCTTTATTTTTCGAAACGCGAGAGTACATCTTAAAAATGGGATTAGCGTTTTACGAGCTTCTCACAAAATGGCTTTTCATTTTTTTACGATAATCCAATACGCCGCGCAATCGTATAACTTCTAGTTCCGAACGAACGCGAGGCTATTATAAAAGAAATTTCCTTTCAATGGAATCGTATATTCATGCCGTCCTGCGCGAGTTGTAAAATTTCGAACGAACCGCAGTAGTTGTCCCTTTTGTATAAAAAGGCCAAATAAATGGAAAAGGACAATGAATATGGGAAAAAATAAATAGGGCTTTCTTTAATATCATCGGGATACGTATATTGAGAAAGAGTCGATAAACAGTCCGCGACTTTTATCTTCGATAAACGCGAGAGAACTGGAGCGTCGCGCGCGTGTATTATTTATACGGTAAACAGGAGAAATTTCTCGACGTTCGCCGTATTCCTAAATAAAGCTCGAAGCGCATGAAATATCAAATAACAGTTTTAGTACAGCTCATGGACGAACAGGAGTTTATAGTGCGACTGTTGCTGGCTTGTTTAATTGAATCCTTTTTATTTATAATCGTGCCAGTTTTTCGCGTATACGTCACCCGACATGACGTAGGAATAATACTTCATTATTCACTCGCGAGGAACTGGAATAGCTCGATTGCTCTTTTGAAACAAGCTCTCTCTCTCTCTCTCTCTCTCTCTCTCTCTCTACGCGAAACTGGATTACGAGTTGACGATCGGGGAGCAGCATTGCATTTCTGTCTGATTCGGCGGGGCATTAAGCAAATCTCCTCAAGCTCGATGGTTCTCGAGCGCCGCAGTGTATTAGCGCTGATATTTGAAAATAAGCCAAAAAGCGCGAGTGCGCCGCTGCAGAAAGCTTCGACCCCCCTCCCTCCCCTCTCCTTTCTGCCGCTGCTTTTTAATCAGTCGAAGCCCGAAGTAACGTTTCGCACAAAAGCGAAAAAAGCCGACCGCCCGACCTTTTCTCCAAAAAATAGTCGACAGCAAAAAGCGTCAATCAACATAGTCAGCGAAGAGTTTGATCATCGCGCGCCGGTGTCTAGTCAGTAGTCGGTGCGGCGGGAGGTGTATACATAAAAGCGGGCATATAGAGAGGGGAGGGAGAGACTCTGCGGAATGAGCCGCAGCATCGCCCTCATTCCTCCGCGCATTATATACGCTCGGGCGCATAAACAATGGACAATCGCGACGGCACAATCCCTTTAATTAAAAGCGAAGCTCGAAGCCCCGAATTCATTAACTGTCGATGTGCGGCGTCTTCGGTCCGTCACGTTTCCTCCCCCTCATCCTTCGCCGAAGCGGAATGAAGATCTTTGTTCGGCATAATAAAATGTTTAATGTCCGCCGACAGTAAAGGAGAGGCGAACGAGAAAAAGAGAAAGAGCGCGCGGGAGTAGAGGAAAGGAAAAAGCTCGTAATGAAGCCGATATGAAAAGTGCGCTGGCTGGCTCTCCCTCCCTCTCCCTCTCGCGAGTTTCGCGAGTATAATTTATTTTTTTATATCGCCGTATTTCCCCCCGTAAAAAGCGCCGGGCCATAATAAAGCGTTATATTGCCTCGCGGAGCGAGCGGGAGGGCGCTCGGTCGAGTGAGAAAGAGTGTATATACGTAGCTATGAGCAGCTTGGAGGTGGCGGTCGGGTTGAAAGTTGAGGGGGTGGGTGCTCTCGGGGTGGGAAAAAAAGAAACGGCGCGCCGAAGCCGGCCTTTACGATCTTATTTGCGGAGACATAAAAATCGAGAAAATCAATACCAAAGTCCTGGCATTAAATATTCAGGCTATTGACTGGCCTCGGCATATTCTCTCTCCCTCCGCCTCCTTATACACTCTTTCCTTCGCGAATACAAGTCTTTCGCTCGGGCGGGGCTGCCGCTCGCGATTGTGTGAGTAGTAAGCGCGCGCCGCTTTGTGTTTTCCGCACGCGCGGTGCGAGGAAAGGACAGTTCCGAAATCGAAAGCCGTTTTTGAGATGTCAACACGAGAGTTTGCGCGTTCCCTGTGCAGCGCGCTCACGGCCGCTCGTTATTACACTTCTGGCATAGCGCGATGGCGGAGGAAATTGAAATATCCTGTGTTCGCGAGACGCATTATGGGCGCGCGTGGAGAGCCAGCGGAGACACACGCGCACGAGAGTCTCCAGCGTATGCGCATCGGCCGGAGCCGAGGAAAATTGATCGATTGATTGATTGGGCGGCCGCGGACGATCGATGCCGGTCGATGCGAATTATTACTCGATAGGAGGCACCCTCGCGCCGCAGCTTCGTCATCCTTTACGATAATGGCGCTCCTCGGCGCGAGCTGCGCAGTCATCCTCGTTCTTGGTTTTAGCTCATGCGGGCTTTAGGAAGATGGCCGCTTTACGATGCGAGCTTTGTTTTATTGCTTTTGGAAATTGCTGGGTATATATTTGCTCGGGGCGCGGCGGCGGCGGCGGCGGCGGCGGCGGGGGTAGCTGCAGCCGGCCGAGCTTTTATCGAGTGAAACGCGCGGAGAGTGAGGTAAAATTGTTCGTTTATGGCTTTTGTATTCCTTGCTGCCGCTGTTTTATTTTTTCCTTCGCCGCTGCTGCGGATTTTCCGTAACTTTGATGATGCGTTTGTTCGACGCTCGGGCTTCTATCTAGAAATTTATCGCGCAGTTTGTTTTTTCGATGATTGAAAGCACTTCTACGAACGCGCTCCTTTTATTGGCCTGCGATTTTCAGCGCATGCACCGGTGTCTTATTAAATCGAAAAACCATATATGTGCAAATCCACAGAAAACCGGACACTTCAGGGGGTCTCAGTGAACTAAATTGAAATTTGAGAGCGCACCTGCCAGACCAACTTTTTTGGGTTCCTTTTAGGCCATTCAGAACACGAAAAACCTTGCGTTCCCGTGATTCAGAAAAACATATTTTTTTGCCGGATCCTTTAAATTCTCTTATGGGAATTTAACACGGGGAAAATAAACGAAAACTAGCCACGGTTCAACTTTTCCCCAAAAATGCGTCTTAATACGATTAAAGTATCGGAAGAGAGCTTTATTTTGAGGGCCGGTGAGTTAAAAATGGCTGCCTGGGTAAAAAGTTGTCTAGGCTTGAAAATAGCGAAAAATCATGAAAATTTTTATTTTTTACGAAAATCAGATTAAACATTTTACTAGTTTAAAAATGTTAATCTAAATTTTCAAATTGAAAACGGAAGAAAAGAGTTTTAATTTGAGAACTGGATGGTCAAAATTGACCGCTGGGATCCAAAGTTATAAGGATTTAAAGAAAAAGAAAAATCGCTTATTTTCGTAAAAAATAAAAATTTTCATTGTTTTTCGCTATTTTCAAGCCTGGACAACTTTTTACCCAGACAACCACTTTTAACCCACCAGCCCTCAAATTACTTTGATTTATATATTAACACACATTTTGGATTGCGCCTCCGGACATTGAGTATCTACAGTTGAGCAATGGCTAATTTTCCTTAATTTTCCCCATGTTAAATTCCTATAAGAGAATTTGAAGTGCCCGAAAAAGAAGCCAAAAAAGTTGGTCTGATAGGTGTACCCTTGAATTTCAATTTTGCTCACTCAGACCCCCTGAAGAGTCCGGGTTTTTCTGGATTTGCACATATATAGGGGTGCAGGATTATTTTCGGAATTCCAGGTAGCGTATCGGAAAAATAATCGATCTCGCTGCTGCAGGTCTAAAAAAGCGTAATGCTTTCTTTCGAGTTCGATATCAATTTTACAGCTTTGATTAAAAAAGCTTTCCGAGATGCAGGCCAATTTTTTTTTCACGCCTGAATTTTAATGAAGATAGCTTGTATCCTGCTCAAAATCGATATTATTTATTTCGCGAACTGCGCGCTTTATCGAATATTGATATGCGACTGCGCAGTTTTATGTAATAGTGAAATATCGAGAATTTGAATAAGAAAATGCAAATGCGCTGTAGACGTATTCGCGAGATGCCGCGGCGAAGGGAAAGTTTGAAAGTTATCTCAAAGACCGCGTCGAGAAAAAGGAAATTTCAAACGTATAAATTTGCATGGCGCTCGATATTTTGCAAAAAAAATATTCCGAACACGAAGGCGATTAAGGCGGCTTTTCTCGCAGAAATTTTCTCTCTGGGGTCTCGAGCTTTCATGCAGCACGAACAAACACAGGAGATTACGTTTCTGCAAACCAATTGCGCGGAAAAGTAAATCAGAATCCCTTATATCTATCGTGCTTTTAATGTTTAAGCGCAGTGTTGTTTTAAAAAATTACTGAGCAAAACTGAACAACTTGAATTTATCCATCAATGCGAACGTCATTGTAACAAAATATCGTTAAATTTTATTCCAGATCCGTTAGATATGATATGTAAAAACCGTTATAAATTCAATACTCGGCAAAGCTCTTTAATCGCGAATCGCATTTTCCAAAAAGCAGCGATCCTATATACCCTGCGGGGCATTACTCAAATACGATTTTCGTTTTAAAACATTTATAATGCGCAAGAGTTTTCAATTTCGATTCGCGATTCACTGATGCTTGAAACGCCAGATTCGTCGTCAATCGCTGCTCGAACGAATATACTTGTCTGGCTGCGCCGGCGCATTAATCCTAAATGATGAAAATTAAAGCGGCGAAATATAAAAAGGAAAATACGACTGAAATAAAGCATTGATTTCGAAATAAATTTGAAAAATAAAATATAGGAAAAGAGAGAAAGAGAAATACAGCGCGGTGCAGTCGCGGCTCGGTTTGCATCGATCTTGTGTCACATTCGAGTGATAAACTTTTATATCCCCTCTTGCTTTTTTTCTGCGCAGGTCGTCCTGTGTTCGTGCAGTACGTACTTCGATAGTATCTTGTCGCAGTACGAGGACAGAGATGCAATCATCATCATGCGTGACGTCAAATTTTCCGACATCAAGGCACTCGTCGAGTTCATGTACAAGGGAGAGATCAACATCGAGCATGTAAGTTGGATTTTTTGCTGTTTTATTGCGCCTTGCCTTTACCCCTTTTTCGCACCGACGTTTGACAGGAAGCGCGTCGGGAGTTTTTAACGCTCGAGGCAACCCGTTGCCGAGCAAATAATTCCCGCCTATATCGCGATCCTCCTCTGCCCGCGCGTGCGAACTCTTTTGACCGATGCTGCAATATGTACGGGAAAATGTTTATTATGCATTAACAATTTCATAGTCATGGCGAGATTACTAGATCCGACCCACTCCATTGTGCAACGAATCATCGCCATCAGCCATCTAATGTATGCCCGCGCAATTTGCATTATTTACAATTTTCAATAATGAATCGGGCTACGCAGGGCGATGCGCATTATTTAATCATTATAATACTGACGCATTATGTGCTTAAATCAAACGGCATTCGGCCGAATGTTTGTTTATAATTTGATGTTATAACAAGTAGGAAATTAATTTTCGGGATATGGCCATATAAATGTCCGTGAAATTACAGCCATAAATATAGCATCGAAATAATGTATGCAGCACATTTGTACTAATTCAATTAAGAGATTAAATTTTGATAACGCAGATACACTGATGTGCGCGCGCTTATTCGACAAATATAATGCATTCGAAATGCACCGCGCGGGCGCGTTCGAACTGAAAGCATTTATGTTCCTCCTCCTTTTCAAAATTGCTCGCATTACTGGAATCGCTTTTGATTGCTATCGTTTTGAAAACGGCTTTCTCAACAAAGTAAAAAGTATATATACACATAGCTTTTTTTACGACAGCATAATCACGGAATAGAATTAGTTTGCTTTTGCGCGTAGGCTAAAAACTTTCCTTTTTTCCACTGTTACACGAGGCTAGAATTACTGTAATTTCCAAGCGTTCAGCGAAATTTCTATACTTTTTGAAAAGTTATTTTTAGACTAATATTAGAGAGGCAGATGTGAAACCGACTGACAATACTGACGGTAAAAAGCTCTGCCAACACTTTGCACTGAACGTAGCCGCGTTTTATTCCAAGTGCGAATAATTACTTCGCAAATCGCGAACCAATAAGACTATACACTGGGAATAGTTTTTTTTATTCGCTCGAGCGACTCCGCACAGTCTGAAAACCCCCCGCGCATATATGCAGGGGCGAAATATCTGTTTCTGTTGATATTTTTTGAGCGAATATAAAACAAACAAACAAATAAACAAAAAATCTGACAATCCAAAGCGCGGGTGAAGGCAAAAAACAAAGCGCTCGATAAAGTGAATGAAACTCGAATTCGCAACAGGGATTTCAATTCTCCGAACAAGCGGTGAAAATCCGATCGATCCTACGCACACGTGCGCGCGCGAGGATTCGAGATCGCAAGTCGCAATTTCAGATATTCTTGCCGCTGCCGCACACGTGAGTGTTATGACACTATAGCACTGTCGTTAAGCATATACCCGCGCACTTTTCCGATTTAGCACGGGACACCATTGCGAGAGCGGCTAACTGGCTGTGTATTTGTGTGTTCGCGCGGTATGGACATGTCGACCGCCGGCCGGGAATGTCTCCGAGAAATTCTCCGCTATATTTTATGCAACGCGCGCGCACGTGGACAGTTTGTCCCCGGCTTTTTACAGCGGCGTCGGCGAGCGTTTACGCGATTTCGTTTCTTTTTTCGCAATCGCTCTCGCGCTTGCGATTATGGCGTAAAAGTCATTTCGCGCTCGATCAATCGTCGAATTTTTCTCCTTTTTTCACATCGCCGGTAGCCCTAGTCAGAATTGTCATTTCGCCCGGTCGGCTTATTTATAATATACTCTCTCTCTCTCTCTCTCTCTCTCTCTCTCTCTCTCTCTCTCTCGAGCTGGCTTTGCATTGTTCAACCCAAACGTCCTTCTCATGCAAATTACACGTCTCCTACTGCTGTAAATTATTATATAGATTCCCAATTTTGGCTGTAAAAAGCTCGATCAATTAGCGCCATCGCTGTGTTTGGTTGCCGGCGAATTTCGCCTGTGCGCACGTTCAGTTATCGCACTGATTGTATACCAAAATAATAGCTCCTAATTGCTTTAAGTGAGGAATTAGGTTATTCTACTCCGCGCTACATAGAAAAGAAAATCAATTACAGCGGAATCGCTCGAAAATGACATCAATTTCCAGCGGAATAAGTGCTGACAAGCGAGTATTGGTTCAATCGCGCTATTATTATACCTCGAATATATATATACACACACACACACACACACATATATATTGCCTGAATCCGAAAATTGCATCGCTGGCCTCCTTTGATAGGTCGATTGGATCTTCCTAAATTTATAATTGCGCTAAACTATATTAGATCGACCTTTATCCGAAGAATCAAGCGCGGAAATTCGAGAGATATTCTCGTCGCCTTTCTGCCTGGCAGCCTGAGTGTATTTTTACCTCGAGGATCGAGAGCTTTCTTTCTTTTTTACAACATAAATCCGATCACAGTGTATCTTGTTGAGAAATCTAGCCGTGCGATTGCCGGAGCGATGATTAGCTCTAATCCTTGCAGATACAGTAGGAGAAAAACTTTATCCAACAATACTCGGCTCGCTCTCCGACAACGGCGCGTTTCGCAGGCTTCGCTTTTTAGAATAGAAAGTTCCGGCTGGCTCGGCCCCTTCTTTTCTCCTGCACGGACCGCTGCATTATTTGACACTCAGCAGAGTGCGCGGCTGCGCTCGACATTATCGCTCTCTGAAAATTAGCAAGTAATAATTGGATTCATCGTGGCACCTCATACTCTTTTACAAACGCGTCCATCGGCGCCTTCCTTTTGTTCATCGGGCTCTCCCTAGCTGCGCGGGATTCGTACTTTTTTCCGGCGGCTCGAAAAAAGCTCGCGTATAGTCATTATGATGAAATCCTTTCGCGAGAATATAACTTTAGCTCATAATTATCGTCGTATCGCTTGATGTGTCAGTTCTTTTTGAGAAATCGTATATTTGAAGCTTTTTGAGAAGTTACACGACGATTGATTCATTCCGCATGTATCGGCGTTTCTCGGTAAAATACGAACCATAACGCGCGGATTCATTCGCGTTATGCCTTTGTGCTTTTCCGCTTTATTGTTTCGGATTGCAGCCTAATGAATTGCGGTACGTGCGCTGCGCGCAAGAAAATTTGAAAACGACATGGACCCGACATACTTTTGTAATTAAATTGCGGATGCTGATGTTTTTGCCGCTTTTTGGCAAATGAGCTCGACATCTATAATCCGGACTTTTCCATTCCCGAGCTTTGCGAAAAATATAATTAAAAGAGTTTTGAAACATGTTATCTCGTTAACTATAATAATGAGCGGTATTAAAAGTTTAAACCACGTTTGCGGCTGCATCAGCACTGACAAAACAAACATATTCCGCTTGTCATGAAATCGGCACGACTTTGGGCTCTAAAAAAGCGTAAAAGTTCCAGCCGCGCGCGATGAATTTATTTTAAGCAGACCAATGATGCAAATCAGGCGAATTCCGTTTTCGATGCGCGACACATTCTCTCAAACGCCATTAAAAGCGCTCTGCATCTTAATTTGGCTGGTATGGATCAATTCAATCTATTTTATACATTTCGGGAAAAAGCGCAGTGCCCACGCGCGCGCGCGCGTAAAGCAGATTTAAATATAATGCAGCAAATGGAAATGATTTATAATTCAATTTATAATACGCGCAATTTTTCACATCGTACTCGCGCGGGCTCTGCAGCGTCGGCAACGATAAATTAAGCTCAAGGATTATTAAATAATACTTTGAAAAATTAATCCGCGTTATAATAAAATTTATATCTCGCGTAAATGTAATAAATATGAATCCGAATCTCTTGTTTCGCTCGAACAAACGCGCGCGCATCGCCGTTGATTTCCAGACGACGGACGAGCGATGGATTAAATCGAGCTATGTATGCGAAACGAAGAAAATATGCAAGTCGAGCGAAAGATTGATTAAAGGCTGCTTATTTGAGCCCGGAGTAGTAGCTTTCGATTAGAAAGTCCGCGGCTATTTTCTTTCGCGTATAAAAAGAGAGAACGCGGCGCGCACTTTTCCCACGAGGAAGAAACAAATCGGAAACCGCAGCGCAATCAGGCTTTAATTGAATTTTTATTAAAATGTTGTGTTTGTTTCGCAGACGAGGCTATCTTCCCTGCTGAAGACGGCGGAGGACCTGCACGTAAAGGGCCTGGCAGAGGTCAGCTGGCGCAACGACTCGACGCAGAACGACCTGAGCAACAGCGGCCACAGCCCGGGCTCAGGGCCTCCCGGCGTCGAGACGGTGCTGCGCGAGGGCGGCGAACCGGACGAGCCACCGCCGCCGAAGCAGAGGCGCCGCGGCAGGCCGCCCCTTGACGACCCGCCCTCGGCTCACGACGTCTTCACGCCCAAGATTACCTGCATCACCGGCAATGTAGGCACTGACTGCACGTTATCTGTTAGCAAGGTTAGATAGATTTGGTATCTGTGCCACGCACTCCCCGCTGCATCGCCTCTCTCTCTCTCTCTCTCTCTCTCTGACGTCTTTCTGCCAACCCGTTCATTTCGATCGAAGATACGAGGAACACATGCTCCAGTACTTTCACTCTCTCTCTCGCAGTACTTGCGGCCGCGGATTATTATACGCATACAGCTGATGCAAGCCAGTTGTAGCTAGCATAAGGTGCTGCGCGTATACAGATGATGCAATTAGAAATTTCCTGTCGCGATTCACATTTTTTGCCCTCGATCTTTTCGACTTTCCGCGCGTATTTTCCTCTTACGCTCCAGGAGCTGCTCGAACTTTTTGAATAAGTGATTTCGTTTCATTTATACTGCTGCCGTATTTGGAAAATTCTCAGAGTCGATAGCTGAGCGATGATCGCGATATATTTACACTCTTTCTCGGTTAATAAATTTTATAAACTTCAACAGAGGTTCTGCTTGCAACCACTCGGTGCTGAACAAACAGTTTGTCCTCTGTAATACATAATATGCATGTTGCTTCACTTTTGTAGGATACCGATTTCTGTGCCAATGTAGATACTATCCGTTATGTATTGCACATTAAAATCCGTTTTTCCACGCACTGTAGCTTAGCATGCAAATATATTTTTTTCTTTTAGTTAAAGTATACATCTATTGTAAAATATCGCTCTATCGAGCTTCAGCTTTTTAAATTGCGTCGATTTTACTGCACGGAATTATGACGAAAAAGCAACCAGTATATTAAGATAGTACTTGCAAGGGCTGTTCATTATATTTTATAAGGCCTCGCACGTACTGAAAGAGCTCAAAAACTTGCATTACATCAGATAAGAAAAGGACGAAGCAGTATATGAGGCTTCATTGTACCTGTGAAAAATTACCAACTACTAAAATCGACTCTTTTGCATAAGCTGTTACGTATCATCAATGTGCCATATCAAATTTTCACGAGAGATGATGTCAACTGTAAAAATCATCAATGAAACTTGATATGCAATTTTCAGCTAAAGCGTGATCTGTGAAATTGGCTTTAATAGAGTTAATTTTGACATGATTTTCGATACGTCGTAACTTTATCGGGCGTTGAATATTGCATGGCCCGTATGAACTATTAAATGAATCATAGCGCACAATTTTGGTTAATACTTGAAGCTTGACGCGGGACGCGAGTGACAATACTTTGTCAGATATCAAATGGTGAATTTGCTGCGTGGAACAGTCGCACGAGTATCTAATCAAGTCCAGATTGCAGTATGACACTTTGCTGATGTATCATAATCACTCATTACTCATAAGCGTTATGCCGAATTCGAATGAAAAATATTGACTTGTTTTTTTTCTCCTTCTCTCTCGTCAAAATAGCAAGAGGAGATGAGCGAAGGCGACCAGAGCTGGGACGACGACATGATGGTTCCCGAGAACAACGAAGCTCCGATGCCAATCGTAAGTTTTGAAAGCTCGCTACTGCATTTGTGTTAATTGAAATCTAACGAGAAGATTATCTATAGCCGAATGATTTTTTCACAGCTGTCTTACATGCCGAAAGACGACAGTATGTCGGACCAGGAGAAAAAAGGTGAGATCGAACTCGACGATTAGAATTATGCTCATATGTTATTGCTTGATAAATCTTGACCTGTTTTCACGAAAACTACTTTCTTCGAATGCCGAGAAAAAGTCGTTGGGCGTGCAAAGTCGATGGATTATTCGCATACTTGAAAATAGATCGAATCGAAGCGTCTTACATATAAAGAAGCGCATTGGAAGCAAGTAGTTGTTTGACTTAGCAGGCATATGTTTATTAGGTACCATCGAACAAGTCAACGTGCATTAATTCGTTTGATTTGCTTTTACGATTAATATAATCAGCGCAACGACTTTCAGCGAACACAGCGACGAACTCGAATGCCATGAACCCGCAGGTACCGGAACAGTTCCGCGACGTTATAAAAATGAACGACTATCTGACGACGGGAAGGCGGCAGGAGTTCTGGGAGGAGCCGTTCACGAGGCGCGTCATGGACGCTATCAAGAGTAAGGAGCTGGAGATGAAGACTGCAGCCGAGATCCTCGGCGTTTCTTACGGCACCCTGTACGGCCGATACCGCGACAGCTACGGATGCCTTAAACACCCCTACAGGTGAGTCTGCGCATCGATCGCGGGGGGATTATTCGGGATTATTCCCATCGGTGCTCCACGAGCATTTTGAGACGGAACGGAAACGAACTGACTGTAGCAATTTGCGCACGAGTAGAGTTCGAGACTTCTGGTCGGAGCCCGGCCCGGCGGAGATCTTGGCGAAGCTGCGGCGGAAAGAGATCACGCTGTTCCGCGCGGCCGAGTTCCTGAACGTGACCGTTCACACGCTCGCCACGTACCTGTCGACGCTCCAGGGTCCGGATCGCATCTCGCTGGCGGGTGACCTGAGCGTGGCGGCGGCGGGCGCCGTCGTGCCTATGGACGTCACTGGCAACAGCGAGATCGACAACAACGAGAGCATGAACGACATCCTGCAGAAGATCAACGCGAACGTGACCGGCGGCGCGGTCGTGACGGCCGCCGCGCCGGCCACCTCCGCGACGATAAAGCGCGAGGGCGGCAGCTACTGCGAGCTCCCGGCCCTCGGCGTCGTGCCCAAGGCCGCGAGCAGCGTTCTCGACAACAACCCGGACATAACGATCGTCAAGACCGAGGGCATGCAGCGCAAGCGCGTCGAATACACCAAGCTCACCGCCACCGAGAACAACAACGCCAAGCTCATGAGCGGCGGCGCCGTCAGCGAGCTCGGCCAGCCGCAGATCCACCCAAGCTTGTTGGGTATGCCGAATGCTGAATACTAACTATACTAACTCGTGCGCGAACGGATTGCTCCGACTAAACGTCTCCATTTTCCATTTCCAGGGCAGCAGAGCCAGCAGCCGCAGCCGCAGCAGCAGATGGTGACGGCGCAGACGACGGTGCAGCAGCAGCTTCAGCAGCAGCAGCTCCAGCACCAGCAGCACCAGCACCAGCAGAAGCTCGCCGACACGCTGTCGATCAACAATGACATGGGCAAGCCCTAACTGTTCAGGCCGTACTTGGCACCTCCAAACTTCGGCGGTAGCGGCCTCAGAATCACCAGTGTCCCCGTCGGCCCGCGCTATCCCAACCACCGAAGCAATTTCAACAACAACCACAGTAACAACAACAACAACAACAACAACAACAACAACAACAACAACAACAATGGCACCACCGATCTCTGCCCACGCACCTTCTACTCCAACGTTTTTGCCAGGTTCTTCGCCAACTGCCATCTCAAATAGGGCACGCGGCCTTTTGAAGGTCGCGCGTGGCGCTTGGCAAGATGCAGTTTTGAACATTCACAGTTCCTTCGAGAGGAAGAAAGGTTTCGTTGTTGTACGTTGTACTAGCGTGGGAAGCTGCCTCAGCGCTTTGGGGTGGAGCGTAGAGCGACAATACGACTCGATACTGTAGACGAGCCTTAAAATTGCCGCCGGAGGCTGATAATTCGATACAGAGCCGTTGAACCCAAGTCCGCCAAATTTACGCGACGTCGCTGCCGAAATGAATGTGTCAAGTATTCTGTCAAAACTGATAATACCGCCATTGATTTCTTCGTCTGTTAAACGCTCTGCTACCTGCATTAATTTAAATACGTTAAATTGTACAATCACCGAGGGATGGAGTCAAAAATAGAGAAATAAATACTCTCTATTACACTGTGCGTTAAATCGAAAATGATGCAATTTGTTTTTGATACTAGTGCAACGGAGCTGATTCTCGTAAGAGATTGTCGCCCGAGCAGAGCGAGCATCTTTCACGTGTCTATCGTACACCGTTTTCCGACTAAGTGCGTGTTTCCGTCAAAGTGCAACTTTATCGAGAAAGTGCATCTAAAATGGAAGTCGAGTTTCTCTAATTTATAACTAACGAATTCATCAAAGCGGTAT
This sequence comes from Trichomalopsis sarcophagae, assembly GCA_024372645.1. NCBI lineage: Eukaryota > Metazoa > Arthropoda > Insecta > Hymenoptera > Pteromalidae > Trichomalopsis > Trichomalopsis sarcophagae. The sequence continues at coordinate 961,557 of QLSS01000022.1, read as the reverse complement.
GATAAAGTTTCGACAACTGTTGACACACAGCAGAGGTTTTGACGCTTTTAAAATAATTTCGGAGTAACGTTTTGGGTGTAGAGATGGCGACAAATAGACTTTCTCGCGTAATTGATGTAAGATAATGAAACGCATTTGTTGGGTTTCTGTCCAAACGGTTTATATAAAAACGTTGATATGAGACCGTTGGGAAGCCTTAAGAAAATAAGAAAAATAAAAATAAAATGAATTTAAAAAAAGACGCCACGCGAATGGAATCAAATTAAGACTTCGGGTGTCTTGAAGATCGCGGTTTAGCTTTCGAACGGCGAATACATATTTTCTCCCCAAGTAATCGCGCTCGAACAAAATAATTAAATAAAAGAGGTATGGGTTTCAAAGCTAAACTGCAATCAACAGTTCGTCAAATAAAATTATACACGAAAGGAAGAAATAAGATGATAAATGGAAATCGATGACTTATATTGCCTATAAGCGCGTTAGACGGTACAATTCTATTTTTCTCTTTTATAAACAGCGTAGGATTACTGCACTTAGATATTTTAGACAGAACGTTATTAGGAATATACATGCGCGAGCTTTTTATATAGAAATTTTAAGTGGCTTTTATTTAAACAAAGTATGATTATGAAACAAGATTAAGTAGACGACCGATAGACGATGAATTGTCGGATCAATGTTAAAGAGACGTTTTTATTTGAGACACTGCGAAGAATAACGTCCATTGTAAATATTGGTGCAATAGCGAGACCTAAAATTAATCTTATTTGTCACAAAGTGTTTGAGTACTATTTTAAACTCTGAAAGAAGTGAATGAAATAAACCAATACGTATGCCTGCTTTTGTGTTGTGCAATCGTGTTTAAATAAAACGAAAAAGCACTTGTCGCTATAACAAAGGATAAATGAGAAATTTTTATTGAGGTAAAAAATTGGATCGTCGGCAATGCCTTAATAATTCGGATATACCAGTGCGCGATGCGATTTAGTTTATTTTTGTTATATAACGTGTACAAAAAAGCAAAAAAAAAAGAAGATGAAGCATTCGAAATCATTATCTCACCAATTGAGTTTGTATACGGCAAAGCAAACAGAGTAAAAAATAAGAAAGACACGCACGTAGATACGGTCAAACAAGCAAAGCAAAATAAGAATGTTTGAATTAAAGAAAATGATAAGCTGACAAAATAAGCCGTATTCTAGAATCGTAAAACTTTACTATACATTGACTGGAAATGAGTATTCCTGTTCGCTGAAGGTATAACTAATTAAGAATCAAGTATATAGTAGAGGTATTCCCATTGATATTTTTGATGATGCAAGACTTAATTGCATCAGAACATATATAAAAAGGGTACTAGTAAAGTAATCTGAGGGATTGTATTAATATACTAATATAAATGTGTGTGTCTCGACTCGGAAGAGAATAAAAATTTGTATTATGCATTTTTTGTTACAGTAAAAGTTGTCTAATGAGGAATAACTTGAAATAAAATAATCCGTACACAAACGAATACACACACACACGTGTATAACAGTGTAGCGTGGTGATAAGAATGTACATAAAAGAAAAGAAAGTGTAGATACAAAATGCATTTTTCTGTACATGTTGAGCAAGCACTCTAAACAACAGTTTAATTGTATAGAAATCAAAAGTAGCACAAAAAAAAAAAATACAAAAATGTTGTGTTACATCAAGTTTCATATTTTATGTGACTGCCTATTTATGCTAAGCATAAAGCTTTTATCGACAAACAAGAACGATCTATTTATCATTTGTTTTAATTGGCTTGATTTATTTTAAAGTCATGCTTTATTAATTTTATTTCTTTCATCTTATATTCCTGAATAAATCTTTCGATTACTTTACGAGGGCTCTCAGTTATAATGATGTAACGATTATACTTTTTATACGATTGTTCACTTCTCAACAAGTTATTCGTTAACTTGACACTGGCAAATAAAAAATTAAAGAAACACTGTATAATGTAGATCTGCTCATCGTCACGAATAATTTAAAACATTCGATAAAACTCATCTTGTCTCATCGAAAAACCTGTATTAAGTAAATAGTAAGCCTTTCGTTTAAATAAAAATAAGACTAAGACATACCAAATGAGAAACGTAAGGACAAGTTTTTGTTAGGATAGTAATATCGCATATCAAGAGAGCAAGCAAAAACGTAAAAATAAAAAGTATTTGCGCTGCAGCACTCTGTATTGCCTATGCACGTCTCGGATGGAGTGAAAACGTAATCCCGAGACGCAAAAGACCACTCTTACTCTAGCAAGGGTATACGACTAGAAGTATTAATATTTAATATTAATAATCTATATTATGCAGACAGTCCACGATGATTGGCCATATTTTTTATATTTTTTCGAACAACCTCGTATTCTTATTTTTCGCACGCATAACGTTTCATTTGCCATTTTATTTTATTTTTTTTCGATTTTTTTACTATTATATCACCCATGTCAGATTTTTTAACTTTTCACCCACAGGGATAGCTCAAAGCGATAGTCGTACTTTGCTTAGCCTCATAAGTCTGTTTTATATTGTATTTATACTTCCTTTCGTTTCGAACAATAAAGTTTTGACTTTTTTGTTAAGCTAAAATTAAATAAATGTATGGACGTTGAAGACCAAATTTCTTTTTATACATTCATTTTTTAATAATTAGTTACATAATAAGTTTATTCAAAAGCATGGAAAAATTGTAAATTAATGCACCTTAATTATTTGTAAAAAGATCCGATGGTGGATTTTTATTGAAAAAATATTTTTTTGTAAAGATGTATTTTCAAAAAATATAGATGTAATGAAAGAAATCAAGGTTTTTTTTAATCTATTAAGTTAAACGAACATTGGTTTTATTGCTTTGTAAATGTATTTTCTATCTGTCATCAATGCGATAAACTTTTCCTCTGGAAATATTAAAAAATTGAATGTTTTTTTATTGTCAACATATTTAAAACATGCAATCCACTCTGTAAAAACGTCAAAGATGGCCACTCACGAGGACGTCTTTGTATTATAAAAAACGCACGCATTGGAGTATACTGTTAAGAAATAGTATAAAATATAAATGGAAAAAATGAATATAGAAAAAAGAGCGTCGAATGCGTGTTTGCATATATTACAAAACCATTGTATGAAAACAGGACAAGACTAGCCTATCGGCGAACGATACGCCACTTGAATGCGGCTATCGCACCATGAGACTAAAATATATATATATATATATATATATATATATATATATATATATGTATATCATAATTATGTGTCGTTTGATATAAGCAAGTAATAGTTATGTATATCATCGTTTTATACACAACCTAAGTATAAACTACGTACACTATGTACATTCCTATAGTATACACGCTCTCACTGTCATTACACATTGCATTACACACGCGTTAAACGCATGGACCTAATATATATATATATATATATATATATATATATATATATATATACACACACATACATACATATATATACATAAAAGAATACATACATAATATATATTTATAATAATAATGTAGCTAATCTGAACGGACCACCATCGATAAACACATCCGTGTAAGCATCATCGGTGATGACAAATAAATAAATTATATAAATAAATAAAAATGCGTAACGCGTTGTAATCGGTCATGGGCAAACGAAATATATTATGCTTCAGAACAAATATGCAAAATGGAAAAATTGTATCACATGTGAAAATGCGCAATGAAAGTATCTTTTTCAATGTATGAGGATGGTTGTCAAAAATTACCCAAGCATTGTTTATTCTGATCAAATGTGAAAAGAATAAAACGTTATTGTTATTTATAAAAAAAATGTTTACCAATATTTCCTTGAAAGTACAAACCTAAAAAGACAATTTTATATCTTCATTCATTGAGTCACTGTCATCATGCCATTATTTTGTGAAGTAATAAGTTTTTGCATAATTCCATACAAAGTGCAATGCTCTACTTTGCCCATGACTGACTTGACCGAACTTGCAGAGAACCAACAGCCCGCAAAATGTTTTACCGCTCATCAAGCGTCTCTCTTTCTCTATCTTTAACTATATCTTGTTCACCCACCCACAGGATTATAATATATCGAGTCAGTGTATAAAGTTACATTTAATGCCGTGTGAATAAAGTGCAGCCATCACTTATATAGAACAAATGTCATTCATCCTTTCAGTTGTAAAGAGTTTATAGTATTGCAACGACTTGAAGATAGAAGGGACTCGACTGACTTTTATTTACAACAAAGTATAACGATAGGGATGAACAGTGTAAGCAATCAATAAGCAAGAGTTATTAATAGTAAAAGATAAAGAAAATGTTAATATGGTATGCTCATCGTTATTGAACTGTATATGCAACCTAGAAAGAAATATTCACAAAAAAGATGCAAGAATCAAAAACAACCGACGTATCTTTAATAGAATTTAAGTAACAATTTTAATTTGAAACTGTTGTTTGAAACAAAGTTAAGAAAATCTAATTTTTTTACTCAGTTTTCATAAAGTTTTTGCAGTTTTTAACAACTATGAAGCATTGAATGCATCAGAGTCAAATTTTACTTGCTTTTATTATCTTTTCAAATCATAATGATTTTAAGGCGTACGATTGTAAAAATACAAAAAGATTCAAGAAAAGCAAGTAAAATAAAGCAAAGTTACATTATATATTAAACCATAAAAAAAGAGGAAAACTATGAAAACTATAAAAATTGTGTAAATAAAGAAGATTTTAATGTGTGTGGTGATAAATCTGCTCTTCCGCGCAGATAATATAATTTTGTTAGAGTCAGTCGAGTTTCCTATTATCTTGCAAATAGAACAGGATCAAAGTAATTATTCGCGTACATGTGCCAGATTTTGGATTTGATGCATAACACTTGCGAGGCTATTTTCTAATGTCAAAATTAATGAACAATTATTTGCAGTGAAGGTTTCTAAAGGCAGTTTATAAAGGAAAATGAAATGTGAATTTTTGGAATTGTTGATCGTTATGTAAAATAGAAAATGTGATTCCACCGATGAGCGATAATCACAATACATCTTTTCACTACTAGCATCCCAAGTACTTTACGAGACTCTGTACCATTTTCTCCGTAGCTCCTTTTCCATCTTTCTCTCTTTTTCAATTAGTCTGATGCTTTGAAACTTGTCTATATTATCGCAAGTGTTGACACACAAGGTATTTGACAAACTTTGAAGTGTCATTGTTTAGCCAAAGTTAGAGTGCTTATCATTATTTTTTCCTTGTACTCACGACACATGTATGTACAATTTATTATTTACTTTTAAACATTAGACTTTTTTATAATTATCTGATACATACGTTATCATTATTATTTTATTATTATTACAACTGTACCACTACTACTGCTATTATTGCGTTATTATTATCATAATTATTATTATTCGTATTATTATTAGTTCGGTGGTAATTTTTGAATAACAGAACAATATATATATATATATATTAGCGTACGAAGATTAAAAATATACATAAAAGTATAAAGTAAATATATATATATATATATAAATAAATATATATATATGATTAAGATCGCAATTAGAGATTGGATTAAAATGCGTATAGCATTCTAGAAGAATGACAGAAGGAATTTTCATGGAATGCATTGAAAAAGCTTTTTTCAAAAGGGTCGAGAGAACGTCACAAAAGTAGATGCGATATCGCGCTTTGGTAAAGTAATTCCACGCGCGATTGGGCTGCTTCGCAAAAAGTATTCAGTGAATTGAACAAAAGAAGATCAGTACGTGTAAATGTTTGTAAACAAATTATGAAACATTATTTGTTCAGTGCCTACATATTTACACAGTAATAATAAAGATGAAGAATAGTGAACTTGTTAAATCTTATTTGCCATCTACCATATATATAACAAATATTCTACTTTGCTTTCATTATTCGATGTACCACATAGACCAACTCTCCAACAATGTGAATAAAGACTTAATATCATTTCTAAATTATGTAAGTAAGAACTTTTTGTCAATTGCATCCTAATGATACTATTAAAAATTTTGTTTTGCATAATCAGTTTATTGTTTTTTTTTTTTTATTTCAAATTTAATACATGGAGCAAACAGTTCCCAGACGCACCCTTGATTAGTCAATCTTTTTTTTTCTTAATGCTGGATACGTGCTATACAAAATGATTTAAAAAATAAATTTTATTAGAATGTATATACAAATATTGTTGATTAAAAAATCCCTTACCCTTTAATTGAATTTTATTTAGAATATGCGTGAAAATGTATTAATGCAAAATGTATAATAAAAAGAAATTTTATTAGATATCATAATCTTATTTTTATTTTTAATTACTTTATAGTGCATCTTATTGTCTTAGTGAAAATGATGAATTCGTATTTCATGCAATATTTGGGAAGTAAGGATTAATTTAAATTTACGTAGTTCCGTTCCACATTATTGATATTTACGCTATTCGAGCTCGAAGATATATATATATATATATATATATATATATTATGCTTTGGAAATATAATATGGAAGTATAGTGTGCGACGTAGTCATAAATCACGCAGCATAAGAAATGTTCGACAACAGCTTATTCTTCGGACGCAACGATAAAAAAAAGATTTGAACGACTCGAAAACTCAGACGTTCCCGAAGACTTTCCTCCCAAAAAATGGCCCCTCGATCGTAAACAAAGAAAAAAAAGCTCTGGAAACGCGTGCGCATTTTGAGTGACGTAAAAAAAAATTGAAGCCTCTGGACGTTGTCGAGCAAGAGAAGCCGAAAAAACGTCACAGTCCCAACGGTAATCCGAAAGGGCCGGGACGAGAGAACCAAAACACGTGTAGGAAAATATAGAAGCAAAAGAATTATGAGTAAGCATACCGCGCGCGGGCGTCAAAGCATTTAAATCCCTTGGCTCGAGAATTTCCCGGTCCTTTTCGCGGCTCGCACACGGCGAAATATAACGTCGGGGCAAAGGTGTGCGCACGCCTAAGTAAGTATCCTTCAACACGTGTTTCGCATGTGCTTGCAGTTGCAGACTTGGAAGCGTACGGTCGCGCAGAGGAGTAATGTGATGTCCGTTATACTACACCATGACGTATATTTTCAGGATGTGATTTGCGGATAGCATCCTCACGATTTCGTGCGTCTATAATGTATACGGTTTAGCATTCTGCAATTAGCTACTAAGTAGTCGTAAGTCAGATTTTTTTGCGGGAAGATATAAGCAATACGAACGAATAATTCAATCTCTATAAATTGGCGAGTAAATGGACTTGAAGAAAAATTCATCTCTTATAGGCGGACAAAGCGAAAGTCGAGGCGAAAGTGGCTATAGAGTTGGCTACGCAAGTGAGCCTCACCATACGTACTTTGTACGTATACACAGACTGGCGGCTTAGAAACAGCTTTACACCTGCAATCAGCAGAACCGAAGCCCTTGAAAGCTCCGAGTATTTTTCATACCGTTCTTGTCGCAGAGTCAGCTATACCAGCTACAAGTACAAGTATATGCATCTACGCGCAAGAGAGAATAAAGAGATTTTCCGTGCCGGTCGCGGAAAAATCCAGCAGCAGCGCGCGCATGTTCGCACGCAAGGGGGAGAAGTCAGTCAGAAGCATATAGTCAAGCTTCTCTCCGGCTGCGTGGCCGTGCGACCGGCGTGCGTGAGGCCGTGAGCGGCGACCGCCTTCGGCGCTGTTCGCTTCGCTGCTGTCATTGGTCCCCGGCACCCCTTCCACTCAAGACGTCGACGCGCCCTCGCCGGCCGGCCGCTGCTCGCGCCTCGAGGCTCGAACGCCTCGAAGGTGACATTACTCCCGCGAACTTGTAGCAGTTCGATTCTCGAGCGCGAAGGACCCAGTATCAGTACTCAGTTTCGTTTCGCTATCGTAACAACTCAGACGCCGACGGAGCCGTTTTTTCGCTTTATCCGATCTTCGAAGGACTCTCCCTCCGAATCACTCGCCGATCACCTGTACATACGCGCTATTTTCCCGTTGGTCGAGCAAGAGGACGCCCGAGGAAGGATCTGCACGCAGCAGTTGGTCGTCTCCACGCAACGCTGCTCCAGGTACGGAGCCCCAGCCCGAAGATAGGCCGCAGCGACACGAGCTTCTGTCGAAGAAGGATTAACAAGTCCATCGCCATGGCGCGAGTTTTGAGCATGCCGATCCCCATGCCGCAGTACTATGGCCAAAAGAGCCAGCCGAACATGCTGTTTCCGCTCAACCCCAGCCTCGAGGACGAGCTCAACAGGCTCTTTGTCGACTTCCGCGTCAGCCACGCGCCCGTCGCATTTGCGAGTAAGTACACATCTTTTTTTTTCTCGCCGTTTCGCAGAGAAAAATCCTCGCAACTCGTTCGTCCACTGTGCCATCGTTACTCAGTTCCGTGGATTCGGCGCAGTAAACAGATACAAGTTCACCTACACTGTTGATCATTTTTCTCTAGTGACCGAACTGATGATGTATCGCTCCTCTACACCTATGCTATCTACACCTTGCTCGATTGTATGTAAACAATATTTATACAGCCTCTTCCTTTTAAACTCGCTTCCTAAGTTTGGCATTATCGAGTCGCGGTCACGGTGTCTTATCGCGAGTACACGCAGTGAAAATGCGACCAAAAGTCCCCGGCTTTTCTCTATTTTCCTAGCTCGCCGAGTTTATGGGTGGTGTATAAAGCGAAATCGCCGGCACATCGGTGAGCGAGTATGTCGGTAAACAGCGCTGGTCCAAAAGACGCTCGTCGCCCCCCGATGCAGATTAGCGAACAAGAACGGCGCGGCTCCTTGTCTCTCTGTCTCGCTCTCCGCGTCGCCGCGGATCAAAACAAACGTTTCGCTCGGCCTTTGAGCCGGGCCCGTGCGTGCCGCCTCGAGAACGCGCTCACCTTCTCTCTCCCCCTTTGTTTCTACTCGTGCGCCTGTACGGCTCCGTGTGTATGACAACAACGAAAATCGGCAGCGTACGCGATTCCAAGAAAAGGAAATCTCTCCCCGCTTATTTTCCTGGAACGAGCCTCTCTGTTCTTACTCGCCGCTTCGCAATATAGCTGTCGTCTGATGCCAGTGTAATGGGCTTTCGAGTAACTTTATCGGGCCTTCGCTATCTCGTAATCCATATGAGTGTTCAAATTTTAGACTCACGCGCCTCTTCTTAGGTATCGGCGAAACCCTTTACGTTTTTTTTTTTTTTGTTTATCAATTCGCATAAATAAAAGTATCCCCTTTCGTTCGGCTCAGTATGTCGTTGTATGTACGGATACAGTATGTATAGATCCAGAGTTCACTGATTCCATTCTAGATTTACCATTAGGCCTTTTGAAATGGAATTTCAACGAAAAAAGGACCAAATTTTACATTCTCGTCTTCTAAAAATTATTTTTACCAAAAATTGATTTTCTCTCAACGTAGCGAGTTATGAAAAATTAAAAGCTTATCGGGACAAAAATTATTTATACGCATTTACCCTTGCACATGAAGGAATGTACATTCATTGTAATCGCTATACGAATTTGATGCGCAGCGATAAGTTCGCTATGACGCATGGAACGAATCACTATCCGTCGTGGATTTTTACAAAGCAAATTTGTCATAAACTGAACCATTTTTTACTGCTTATTAGGTAGACTTTGCTTTTTCATCTTCTGAAATAATTGAGAGGTCGGGTATTCTTGTCAGTAGAGCAAGAGCAGCTGCTGTACTTCGGTATTAACTAGTATTTTCTAAAAAAATACAGCGTCAATATGACAAAGTCACTTTGGGTTTGCGACGCATTCTAAAAAGCGCATGTTTTTTAAAATGTATCGGCTCCCATTATATAAGCCTTGAACTTGAGCGTGCGGAGCCCAACCAAGCTGCAATCGAGAATGCGAGAAACTGTTTAGCTGAGTCAAAGTAGTGCGGCGATGACGTCGCGTATGTTTACATTTGGGGTGCCTATCGCGCAAGAACAAGGGCAGCGCCGGCCGAGGATCGAAAACTGTTACGCTCAATCCCGCTTTCTGTACCACGCAGGCTACTTAAAATTTCCATCTAAAGACCTGTGACTTTCGAATAGAAAAGCTGTCTTGAATTCAAAATTAACTAAGTTGGCAAAATCAACATTTCACATGCATATTTTAACAAATTAACCGCTCGAGTATTTATGTTATAAAGCAAACACTTAGTAGAAGAATAGGCGTGCGAACGCTTACTCGAAAGTAGCTATACGTCTTGGCAATTAAAAAAATATTCCGCTCTCTCACTGCTATTTCGTGCGTTCGTGACTATTTTCCCTAGGCCTCTTAAGTGTGGATGAAAATTTTTCAGCGACCCCTCGAGTCTCGACGCCAAGCTCGAATTTTATTGCTTTCTGTCGTACGCGTGATTTACCGATCGACCAACGTGTGGTCTCTCAAGTCTCGACGACGAGAGTCGTCAAACACTTCACAATGAGAGATTGGGCGGGATGCAGGATTCGAGCTAACACTTACTTCCTACATGGATGAATGGCGTCATTGTTTTTGCATCCCTTTTATACTTTTACGATCGGCACTGTTTATTCTGTCACCGATTATTGGTTGGGGAGCAGAAAATTTTCGAATCAAGTAACTGATCAACCACGATTGCATGGAAAATAATGAAACGTCTATGTATGCTTACGTTTTATTTTTTTTTTTAACAGCTGACGACGTCTGGGAAGAGTTCAAGCACAACGGTCGTGATTACGAATATTGTCCAGATCCAGATGAAGTGATCGTACCGACTCAACCCAGTAAGAAGAAGAATAAGAAGCCACTTCCAAATGAGTGCGTATTCTGCAAAAATAATGGGGAAGATATTAAGATTTATAAGAAGCACTTGTTGAAAGATGCCGATGGCAAGATTCTTTGTCCTATCTTAAGGTATGCATAATTCAATGTCAATTTTTTGTGCCAAGTTTATTTATATTTTTGTTCATCAAATAATATGCAATAAAATTTGAATGTTTTTTGACTCTAGGAACTATACGTGTCCTATTTGTGGTGCTAATGGGGATTCTGCTCACACGATAAAGTATTGCCCAGCAAACAAGCAGACACATTCGTTGGCATCGATGAACACATTGAAGACTTTGAGGAACTCGACTGGCCGACGTCGTTCAAAGTAAATCATGTAAGTTACCATAGATTCTGGATGCACCATAAAATGTAAGATATAGGTGTATCCAAAAAAAGTAGAAACAGGTTAACTGTCCGCCTAATCAAGAAGGCAAATTTACAAGTAAATTTGTAGCCGTTGCTGCTAGGAATTTCGATTTGTATTTGAATCATCGAAAAGCAGAAAAGACAAAGCCAATGTTAAAATATAGAAAGGATTCTTTATTTGTAGGAGGAAACAAATGGAATTCTTTATCTTAATTTTGACATGCATGAATATAATTTTCTTATATTTCTAACATTAGCTTTACAAATCTTTTCTCTAAGATTTATAAATCATTTGTATATAGCTACGATTTTTATATACTATAAGTTAAACCCAGTTCATCGTGTTTTATAAATAAAACAGAATTCTTAAATGCCTTAATCAACGCCTGGAAGTAGGAGTTAGATTTACGTACTCGTAGTTGAAAACAATTTTCAAATTTTGATACGATAATTTATAAGTGACTATATTCGCAAGTAAGTTAAATCAAGACAAAGCTAAGAATTTTTTACAAAAAAGCGCATTTTCGTTTTTTGATCCATGACATGATTGTGATTGTCAATTGTTATAAATGAAAATGATGCATCGAATTTTTTATTCGATGAGTGATTTTTGACTAAAGTCAAACGAAACTAAACTATAGAGCATAAAAATGCTTATTCAAAGCTTTAGAGATGCATACGCATTGGCAATGTTCAAGCAGTGATTCATCAATGCATTATGAACATTCCTTTTGATGCTATAGCTTAAAATAATTTTTGTTGTATTGATGTATAACTAGCTATGGAAACTGAACGTTGAGATTCATTGCTAGAACTCGCTTTTTCTGTCAAAGCATTTGACTTCTCTATAGCCAAGAACGTTGTAAAATAAGTTTTCGTTCAAAGAACGTTTCGAAAAATTACGAGAAAAAGTACAAAGGTCTATGATGGACAAAAAAGGATATTATGATAGTCAGAATGAGATTTTATCACGTTACCAAAGTTGTAGCCATTTTGTATATCTATAAAAAACGACTGTTTTTTAGTGATTTTCATAGAGTACTTCCAACTAGTACGGTATATTTTCAATAAAATATATGGATTACTATGCTGAATAAGCTCGATCAAAGGTTGACAAATCTTGAGCATAAAGAATAGCGTTTATTTTCGCATAACTACTAATGGTAATTTAAGCCCTGTTTAGGTTTTGCAAGAGATATCTTGATTAACGATCTAAATTCAGGATTACATTATAAAATTATAAATTATTTATTTTAATTTAGATCGTCGTATTTGCAAGTCGTTATTAATATGTTTTCTATGTTAAGATCTTATTAGTAGTACCCGCTGTAATGAGCGTCGCATTTTAATGTTTCATTTCATAAAAAATTGAACATATGAATATTTTAAATCACTGTCATTGATTAAAAAAAAAAAAAAAAAAAAGCATCAACTTCTAAATAATTGAAACATGACATTTTATACCAGGATTAATTGAAAATATGCAAAGATTTTTGATTCTCAATAAAGTTGAATATTGATAAAATGTCAAAATGCAAATCAATTTTTCAATTTAAATTAATTGTTCCAAATCAAATATTTTGAGCGTTGTTTTTAAAAATAATACTTGATCAGCTCATTCTGAAAATTAAATCCAACAAATCAATTTTCAATTAATCAACTTGCTTTTTGTCAACATACTAATTTTGTGTATCGTTAAATTAATTTTCAATGATTTTTCGTTCTTTAACAATAAATTAATATGTATATAAGAATAATTTACAGCGCACTTAATTTGCGACGTTACATTGAGACGATCGTATTTCAATTGGTTGATAATTATAATAAATATAAAAATAATACATGATTATTTGAATGTTTGGTTACATAGAATCAGTCTTTATGCAGGACTATTTTAATAAATTTTTACATTTAAGTTTGGAATATCGAATCAAGATAATCTTATTAATGTTTTAACGAACTTTTTGAATTGTATTTCAATAAATATCACATTTTTATTGAACTAATATTTAAATTCAATAGAGATAATTGATGGTTGCTACTATTTTTATAAATGAAAAGGTATTACATTCTATATAATTGGCGTAATAATTGGCGTACTACTCTAAATACAACTATAATGTATGATGCCTTTTTGTTTCATAAATAAAAGTACAACTACCGCTTATTCTCAAATTTAATTGGCGTATTATTACTGTAAAATTAGGTATTTTTTTATTGAAAACTTTTAATAAGCTTCATTAAATAAAATGCAAATGAAAATTTAAAATCACGAAGAGTTGAATATATTATTCTGAATAATATGTTTTTATGAGGTTTTAAAACAGTGACGTTTCTTGTAAGCTTCCTGATACATTTTTCGCGTTTTTGTTCAATTTACTTCAATTCAGTTCGTTAAAATATTTACAGTAACATCGACTTAGAAAGTTTTTATACTTAAGATTCTTTTATTATATGATTTGCTATTTTGAATAATATGTACTATGCAGTAATATCATTTTCTCGTTAGATTAAAAAATCTAAAATGTAAGCCTTACTCATTGTAAATTTGTTATAGAAGCGCAGTTCATGTTTAAATATGCGCCATTTTACGAGAGAATAAATTTATTATTGTATGTTTATTAGTGTTAAGGCCAGATGCGTACTCATAGAAAGAAATTATCTTATCTGAATTAAAAATTCGGTATTGTGGGTTTGTCAGTTGATATCTTTTTTATTTTATCTTTAGTTTCGTGTTCTTTTATATACATTTTTCTGAAGTATTTTATATCATTCTTTCCACAATGCATCAATTTAGAAAAGAAAATTACTTTCGCCAAAATAGCATTTTCACTTTTGTGAGTATTGCGATATTTTCTGAACTTAATTTTATATCGATGTATTATTAATATATTCCATTGTGTCCTTTTGTGTAATCAAGAATTGTCAAATAAAATGAATGGAATTATATAAGTTGACTGTTGTACAGAATTTTTTTTTAATCTTTCTACTGTACTAATTGTCAGTAATTGTTTAACCTTTCTAATATTTCAATTTTATTTTTCTGATTTCGTAATATTTACGTGTTTTGTGTACGGGAGCAAGCTTTTACAATTTTATAACAATCTGGCCATTGTGGAAGAAAAGGAGTTTTGTCGTCTTGTTAAAATGACTGCTATGAGAGGAATGTAACTAATGAGTAAACCTATTTTTAATTCAACTGTCCGTTATGCATGAACAATTAACCTCACTTTCGATATTATTGCGTTATCAAAACTGCTGTATGACGTTTGGTAAAAATAATTCAAAGAATATTTTTACTACTGGTCCATAATTGTCAAGCAAATTAACATTAAATATGTTAAATAAATCTTGGATATTTATAAAGAGAACCTATTTTAATATCAATTGTTTCAAAATTTAATGATAATTTTACGTTTAGCAATGACAAAATCAGATTGCATTTTGGAAAATGGCAGGATTAGGTTCAATTATGATTTGTACGAAGGAGAAAGTAGATTAATTTTAACGCCATGTCTGTTTTCTATGGCACATATCAACTTTACATTTCATAGATTAGTTCAAATCTTTATTTATAAATTTAAGTATTATGAAGTATCGTTGAACAGCGTAGCAATAAGTTAGCGCAAGTCTTCAAGTCGAATTATTAAAAAAAAATAGTAATAATAATAAAAGACGCGTGCTTTCTACATTTTGCCATGTATTTTGAAGAATTATTAGTACCTTATGTATTCTACCGCTGAACTTTTACTGTTCAAAATTATCAGCAAACTCATCAGCGATAAATTATAAAGTTCGCGTGACCACTATATACTGCACGGAAACACAAGATGCGTATGAATACATTACCTCGTACTCGCATAAGGTAAAAATTGTGCGCCAGTCTGTTGTCGCAGTCGTGCCGATGAACAGCGAAAGTTAGAACGTCTGATTATTTCACCGGAATCTCAATGATATTGAATTTTGTAAACGAATCATGGTTGAGACACCAATAGGGCGTGATCGTAGAAAATGTAAAAATGTCTAGCATTCTGGAGCTGGCGTAAAAAATGGAAGCGCTTTTTTATTACGTCAACAGTAATTCATACCGGAAATACCAGAGTGCAATATCATTTAAATGGGAAATGAATGACGCGTTTTCCATGGACGTCAGGACTTGAAAAGATCCGCTTGTTAAAAGTGTGCTTTTGCGTAAACCGATGGTAAGTAATGTGGGTCACTCGTTCGGGTTCTTCCACAGAATTGAAACGTAACGTCCATAACTTCGTCCTTCGCTCCGCAATTGACTTTCCCCATTAGGTTTTGTATCGCATACATGAAAAGTGCGAGTCACGCAATTGATTTCACAAAAGTACAAAATAAGCTGATATCATTTTTATTCTTTTGCGCTTTTTATACCGGAGAGAGCCTCTCACGACAATGCCAGTACAACAAAGTTGAGCGATAAACAGTATTAACGCAACGGCACGAAGTATAACTAGAAAATTTGTTGCTCAAAAAAGCAGAGACGTAATTTTTGCGAAAACAGAGAGAATCTCTGTGTCCAGTCTGATTGAGCGGCAGAGGTGGCACTCGCATGAGCAATGCGCGACGCGCTAGTCACGCTCGGTGGCTCGCGTTAACTGCCAAACACTGGTTTCACACCTGCGCTCGCATTCACGGAACTAGACGACTGTGACAAAATCACGATCTTTATCCTCTTCCCTCCCGACCACACGGTTTCCACACTAGCAGAGCGCACGGGCGCAGGTCAGGCGATAATCCGGGGATTCCCGAGCGACGCTGGACGCAGAGCCGCATGCGCCTCCGGAGATTCATTCGGCATGTTGCCCAGGCTCAACGCGCACCTCCTCCTCGCGGCTACGCTCTGCTCCTGTCTGAGCGCCGTCATGGACGTCGGGGACGAGACGAGCGCCGAGCAGACCGCCACCGAGCTCCAGGGCAACGGCACGGCGCAGGAGGTGCCCGTCGGCAGGACTCTGCTCCTGCTGCACCTGCTCAAGCAGAAGCTCTACAAGCTGCACCAGCTCGACCGGATCCCCACGACCTCGCCGCCCTTTCTTGGCTGCCTCTGCGTGCCTTTTTATCTCTGCGACAGCAACAACACCATCATCAGCGACGGGACCGGTGTCATCGATGTCCGGTGAGAAAAAGTCCCAAGCTCTATCCTCCGAAAGCGCGCTCGCAGTACGACTAAGCCGAATTCTCATTTTTCAGCTACCGTCGGTGCAGCGGCGATCTGGAAGTCTGCTGCTTTTTGCGTGCGAGCACCGTTGTGCTTTTGCCGACCACAGCCCCAACGACGAGCAGCACGACGAGCACGACTCGACGGCCTCCGGTGACGATACCGACCACACCCCCCACGACGAGCAGCACGACGAGCAGCACGACGAGCACGACTCGACGTCCTCCGGTGACGATACCCACGACGACGACGACGACGACGACGACTCGGCGACCCCCGGTGACGATACCCACTACGCCGCCGACGACGATGCCCACGACCGTCGCAGCCCTGCAGCAGATCCTTTACTGCACCTGCGTGCCCGTCTACCAGTGCGCTCTCTACGGCAGCGGCGGCAGCGTCGACGGCACCGGCATCATAAATCCGCGCCAGCAGCTCGCCAACACCTGCATCGGAGCTTTCGTGTGCTGCAATTACGCGCCTGGTAGGTGGAGAGATCGGTGAAAAAAGACGTACTTGTAATATTTGTTTTCTTTTCCAGTCCAAGTGCCAGTGCAGATACCGACGCCCGCCCCGAGCTTTCCCCCGTTCACGCTACCGGTCCCCGTGAGCACGGCGCCAGCGGTCACCCTTCCGCCGATACTTATCGGCCAGAGCTGCGTCTGCATGCTGCTGACCGCCTGCAACGTAGGCTACTATCCGATCACGGCTGTCGGCAGCATCGATCCCAGACTCATACTCGGACGTCAGGGCCAGCCGCCGGTCGGCTCCTGCTCCGCTCCGAACTCCATGTGCTGTCCGCTGGCCCAGGCTAACCCGGTCGTATCGCAGACGCAGAGCGCGGCGTCCAGCAACATCATCGCGGGCGACATCAAGAACCCTGGTACGGCGAACGCTTGCACGTGCATACCTGCGAACCAGTGCGCCGAAGGCAACGCGGTCACCTACGACGGCGTGGGGGCCATAGATCCGCGCTTCGGGCCATGCTCCAGTGCCACCTTGGTTTGCTGCCGGCTGCTCAACCGACAGCGGACCGACGTCGTCATCGGCATTTCTACCGGGCAGAACCCCGTCTACGTAAATCCACTGCCGCTCGTCACCGGGCAGCAGACCCCGGCTGCTTGCGGAACGAGAGACGCGACCTACGCCAGCCTCGGTAAGAAAGGATTTTTCTACCGAGAAGAAAAGAAAACAACATAATATAAACAGTCTTGTTCCCCATTATTTCACAGCTCAGCAAGCAGCCGGCACTGCGTACTTTGCCGAATTCCCGTGGATGTCGCTTCTCCTGATACGCAAAGCTGCAAGCAGCGACGTTTTCCAATGCGGCGGCTCACTCATCAACAGCAGGACAATTCTCACGGCTGCTCATTGCGTCGTAAGGTGTGTATGGACAATCAAAGAGCGGCTTCTTACAAGTCTCCAGTCCAACAATTATTAACAGTTGTTCAACTTTCTATTTTGTATAGAAAACGTAAAAGTTTCCTCGCCTTCGCCCGAATGTAGGTACACTGACTTATTAATACATCCTTTTTAGCTCACGACTAAAGTGCATTCGCGCACGCATCGTCGACCGCATATCAGAAGGATCATGCTATACGTCATTTTTACATGTAGAGCTTCATTGCCTCGCGAAATTTTAATACCGAAATTTATTTCCTTGCGAAGCTGTGATCCTGGAACTTTGGTAGCGCGCGTTGGCGAGTGGAACACGCAGAGCGCGAACGAGCCGCTGCCTTTCCAGGAGGTTCCCGCGCAGCGAATCGTTGTTCACCCCCAGTTCTTCGGCGGAGGTCTCTACCACGATGTTGCGCTCGTCATCTTGCAGAGGCCCGTGAGCTACGCCATCAACGTTAGGCCCGTGTGTCTTCCAACGCAGGGACAAGTTTTTGCTGCAGGAACTGTCTGCTACGCTTCTGGTTGGGGTCGCAGCGCTTTCGGTAACTCGGCAATATTTCATTTCCGCCCGTCAATGCAGATCAGCAGATTCTAATAATTACTCGCTCTAGGCGACGGTGGCGCGTATCAAACGATTCTGCGCAAAGTAGACCTGCCCATCATCGATAATGCTAGTTGTCAAACTCGCCTGAGAGCCACGAGGTTGGGCCAGTTTTTCCAATTGCATCCCAGTTTCATATGCGCTGGAGGCGAAGCGAGTAAGGACACTTGTTACAAAGATGGCGGAGGACCCTTGGTTTGTCAAGATCAGTCCGGCAGATTTATCCAGGTGAATGCCCGGTAGATTGTGTGACTGAAAACGCTGTCCCGTACTTTTTATTTCATTTCCATCATAACCTCATTTATTTGTTTTAGTCTGGAATAGTCTCCTGGGGCATCGGATGCGGCAGTAATACACCTGCGGTTTACGCGAGTGTCGCGCAGCATAGACAATGGATAGATCAAACATTGTCAGTTAATGGAATTCATAACTGAAATTCGCTTAGCTTCACGATTTTTTATCACGGCATAAATTATCTATTATTATTTTTTAAACTTCATGCCTTGCCATCTAGTCTCTTCAGCATTTACATACGTGTGCCTCGTAAGTTTATTCATTTGTTTTTTACTATAACATGATATTACCACGATGCATTTCATGTGCAAGCAATTTTGCATTAGCGTATTATTTCTAAAAAGTATTCGGTTGATCCAAAATAAATATTAACTGTTTGTTAAGTACATATTGTTCGACATAATAATAAATGGAAACTAGATTTTGCAAACAAACGTGTGTATTGTTAGTAATATTATTTTAAATAGACACGTATATACATATAACAAAAATATAAAAGTAACTGGTAACTATTGGGCATATGTGAGCAAGCTTATCACTTGGTTTACGTAAATATCGATCCAAGCTTTACCGTGCCCCTTACGCCTCGTTTGTATTATTTCCAAAGAGCTGCCTCAGAATGTCCAAATCACTTTTCGCACTGTCTTTTTGGCTATCACTGGTACTCGGGACATTCGCTACTCTCATACGATTGACGTGAGGCAAGTTTTTGCGAGTAGATGTGTATTCTGGCACAGATGCTGGGCTGTCTGGGTTCACTGCCAGACCTTGACTCCATTTTGAAAGCCACTCGTTTCCTTCACTCTGTGAACAAGTTATTCGTGGTAATGTATGCGTGCGCGTGCTCATTATCAAAATGAATGTGAAATCACAGCCTCGTCAAAACGAACCTTGTCTTCCGTATTCTTATCCGCGTAATCCTTGGACTTTGACGCCTTCTCAGGGCTCAACTTGTATTTTTCCAGAACCTTTTTGATTTTTTGCTCCATTTGGTATTTAGCTACAGCTTGGGCCCAAGGACCGAGATCACCTCTCATGGCCGCTATCATCGTCGCCTGTATGGAGAGGAAAATTCATTAAATTCAACGTTAAGTTAAAGTTTAATAAAAAAATTGCATCAATTCTTACGGCTCTTTTCCTCTTCGAATCGACATCATTGCCGATGGGATCGGTTTCTTTTTGCGGTCCAAGTTCAACGAGAACTTGAAAGTCGGCGTGCTCGCCGAGTCTAAAACCGACGCCAAGCCTCGAGTCGGTTCCTGAAGTGACAGACAAACAGATGAAATGTAATAAAATTCAAAGAGAAAGGAGCTGCCGCGTTTTAGCACCTTGTACCAAGCGAGTGTTGCAAGATTTCGTGAATCAAAGTTGCTAAAAATTTCTGCTTTTCTGTGAAACGCTGACTAACATTCCAACTCACGTATGAACTTTAAGCCACTTATGTGTTGAGCTGAGAGCGTGATTATTGCACGTGAAACGACCTCGAGACGAAATTTGTTCTTTTAACAAGGCTCACAAGTGACAGAATAACATTTTTTTAACCTACCTTTCTTGATTGGTGGAATATTCGAGTATATAAGCGAGAGGATGGTCGGAAGTTCTTCAGGAATAATCAGACTATTGACACCTGTAATGGATCAAATTTGATGTGATATTGAATATCTTTCAATTAAATCCTGGCCGAACAAAAAAAAAACAAAAAAAAAACAAAAACAATTGGGCGAGAACGTATCATTTTTTAAGTTAAATATATTCCGATAAGTATTCGAGTATAAGAAAGGAAAAAACACGCCGACAGAAGTAGTTACAGATTGTAATCGCATAACTTTCTTCCAAATGCTCGTTCGTGCTTCTGGAAATAGAACGATCAGCCAGGCGGCATTAAGTCAGCTATTCAACCGCGAAAGCGCACAAAAAAAGCGGCATAAATGACGCCTCTAGCTCATTATGCAACGAGTAACAGTCCCGTCCAGCGGATACGAATTTACAGCAGTAGTGCGACGAGCCGCTGGGCCGCCACGCGTGCATAGATCACGCGAGCGCGTCGGCAGAAAGTGAAAACCGTGTCGGCCGGAGCAAGTTATACATCGCTCGTGCGGAGAGCAAGTGCCGGCCCGCGCGTTTTCACCGAGAGCGGCTCGCAAGCGAGAGCAGCCGATGATCTCTCAATGCGTGCGACTCGTCCATCGTAAGTCTACTTAAGTAGGCGAAGGCCGCGGCCGAAAAGTGAACAAAAAAGCAGCTATACATATGCTTAATTACTCACAGTGTCCGAGGAGCAGCAGCAGAGCGGCCAGAGCCACGGCCTTCGCGTTCGAAGACGACATCCTGACGGCGGCAGATTCTGGACTGAGCGCGCGAGATTACGTCGGCCGCCGGGACACCATGGCTTCTTCTCCCTCGGCTCTGCGCGACCTGCAACAAGTTGCGTCACTTAGCGCTTACAGAAGACTTGTTTTTTTCCTGCGTTTCGAGGATACACGCGTGAATTTATACGTGCGTGTATATTTTTTTTTTTTTTTTTTTTTTTTACGAAAGAAGGAGGACACAGGATGCTTTTTCATCGAGAGGCGCTTTGACGGACTGCGGTATTCAGGTTATATTGCAGTGAGTATATTGCTGTTGGATGCGACTTTTTCTGATTCCAATCCGCGAGATGAAGGACTTTGAATACTAATTAAGAGATTGCGACAGTTTATCGGCTTGTGTATATAGTTGAGTCGGGCAAGCAATTGAGGCTGCATTGTAGACTTTCGTGCAAAACTAGCATGGTTCAAATTTTCTAGCAAAAATTAGCACATCTTCAAATTAAGCGCGAGGATTAGTACAACTTAGAAATTAATCCGCGATTTGGGTACTCCGAGTCGTGCTGCTCTAGCGAGCGTCAAATAAGTTGTGCTATACATAGTGCTCTTGGTGGAAAATTTGAACTGTGCTAGTCTTCGTATAGAGCGACGATATTGT
Source organism: Trichomalopsis sarcophagae (assembly GCA_024372645.1). NCBI lineage: Eukaryota > Metazoa > Arthropoda > Insecta > Hymenoptera > Pteromalidae > Trichomalopsis > Trichomalopsis sarcophagae. The sequence goes on along the minus strand of QLSS01000022.1, from coordinate 939,920 downwards.
AAGCTAATTGGAAAATCAGCTGTCCTGCGTTTTGTCAAAGAAAAAAGGTTGAAAAAAGGACCCAAGTCCACTTTTCGTGTTTTCGATAAAAACAAAAAAAAAAAAAAATAGTTTCCTACATTTGTTAGCATCGAGTTATGTCGTTACGTGGGGAACTTTATAATAGACTTGCCCATACTGCGATTCTCGCCTACGGAACGCGCATTACAAGTCTAATTGCAGAGCAATCGATTTTTTCTAATTTCTTCAAATTACTTTCTAATTTATAAACATGTTGCTAGAGAAATGGTAAATACATGCGAAATTTAAATTTAAATTTTCGTTTTCGTAACTCATACACACAATTTAACCGTCTCGATTCCCAATGACTTTGATGTCATCGTTACATAAATATACAATATTATGCAGCATTACATTTGTACATTTTCGCATACTGTGCCCGCGCGGAACCTTCTTGTAATTGCACTCGTACAATTGACGCATCCCAATGACACATAATTCGCCGAACAGGTATACATTAACATTTCATGGAGAAAAGAAGCGGACCGCGCGATATGCAAATATTCTATGGATATCTCGCGCAGAAAGTAAAAAGAGAGCCTCGAGCTACTCTAGCTCACTTTTATCGCGATTCTCAGTTACGCGTGAGCGTAGCTAAAAGCGATCGTTCTCCGCATTTCTCATCATTTTGATTTCACTATTCAACTATTTTCATCCGACAATGCTCATGATTCTTTGAGGCGCCGCGAACTTTTGTACGCATTTCCGGCGGAGAAAGCGTTTATATTATAAAGATTATCGTAGGCATCGAGAAGCTAGGAAGAACATTTTCGCCCAGTCGATTTTATCAGTACTCACCGCGTACGTACTTCGTTGATGTCTATGTGAGGTATAGCAGCGCCCCACGTGCGAGCCGCAGTGTCCTCGGCAGTGCTCGAATGTCTTTGCAGCGCAGCAGCCAGCAGCACGAGTTCGAGGAAAAAAGCCAACGTATCCAAAACTTTCGTTCTCTGAAAGTGAAATCAGCGCGCGCTAGCGCTAGCCGCCTCCGCGTTCGTTCATCCCGCGTACCTATACGACGATGCAATCGGGAGTCTGCAGCTCCAAGCTCTGCACTGCACCGAGGGAAAAAGCACCGAGAGCTAGACGCAAGCGGCTGCGTGGGTACTCGTAGCAGAGGAAATCGAAACCGACTAGACGAGCAGCAGCAGCAGCAGCAGCAGCAGCGAATGCCCAGTTGGAAAGTGGCGAAACCGTCGCACACACGCGCGCGCGCGCGCTTCGGCCAGTCAGCGGCGTCGAAAGGAAAAGAGCTCGCTCGCTACTCGCGACGTGTCCGGTGTGGAACTGCGCCGCGGGAGAGCCTCAGCGGCTCGGAAAGCGAGTCCGGAAAGGCTCTCTCGCTCGCGCGCGGCTTTTTCAAGTGAAAGGGGCCCCCGCTGTTGCGCCGATCGAGGTCGACGACTGGCCACCGCTTCGGACGAAGAGAGAGAGAGAGAGAGAGACAACGATGTAATATACTTGTAGAGGAACGGTCTTGAAAGCGCTCTCTCCGTGCTCGCTATATTTCGCGAGCGGCCGTATGCCGCTCTCGCCGGCGGACAGGTGCGACGACGACAAGCGCGCGAGGCAAGGACGCGCGCTTGCAAGCTCGCCGGCCTGGCTGTTTTTTCTCCCCCCGAGTTTACTGCGTGTACGAGATTGCGCTTTTATTGAGCTCGGGGATGGATGCGATGTGACGGCTGCCTGCATGTATAGTGTATACTATATAACTCTGCAGGCTCACGCGGCTTCGTCGCGGGGGTGTAAAGTAGATGCGCTGAAAATGATGTGAGAAAATCGATGGATTGGACGCTAAAGTTTACTATAGGTACGTGTTCATTCCTAAGATCGACTCTGGCTGGCCAAGGATCGGTTTCTCTCGCACGAGTGCGGGGTCCCGGATGTCAAAAGTGAGCAAATAATGAACCTCACCTATTTATCTCGATTGCTGAGAAAGGTCAAACAATCTTTGTACTCGGTATAATGAATGAATGATTAACTGAAAATCTGGCCGTTAAGAAATAAAAACAATAAGATACATTTTTCTGATTGTTTAGAGAAATTCAATGAAATCATACTACACATTAATACTATACTAAAATGTTTTACACAGTACTTAACTTAAAAAGCATTTGCTAAAAAATCTGTACCTTAATAAGTATTGAATGACGCAATTCTTCTTAATATAGTTATCTACTTAAACTTCCATAAACAAGATTGATAGTCTTTTAACGAAGACCCGTTACGCTTGGTTTAGTAGACTCGATTGAGATCGAGGAAAGAACACGTCTACTCTAGGTTTATAGTGAAAGCTATGTAGTATACGATAATTGCAATGATACTTAGTTTTTACGTTGCTATGCAAATTATAATACACCTTTAAAATATCATATTTTAAATAAAACATAACAATATACATATAGGAACTTTAACATCTCGTGAGCAGGAAAATCACAATACTTTTGTATAATTTAAAAACAAATTTTAGACTCAACCTTTCTCTCGAAAACATTGGTTTTTTAACAAATTTGCGTAAAATTGTTATAATACGTAGTGAAGTAGGGACAGTTGCCCCGTAGAAAATGATAAACATACGTTCTGTCGGGTGTAAAAGGTTGCGGATTGGAAGGGGCTTAAGCTCTGCGAATACAGTATTTAATATTAATTAGAATTATTTGCTTAAATAATAGATTTCATGAGTTACTCTAATTTAATGGAAAAGATTCAAACTGCATATATGTTGATTGCCAAAAAGTGCAATTATAATTTTTAAAAATGATGCAATTCCTGTGCGGAAGAGTCTATTATTTTGATAAATTGACAGAAAGAAGAAATTTTTTACCACGCAAAGTCCAATCGGGTACTCTAGCCCAGGTATCAACTGGATAAATCAGCGGTCGCTTGCGTTATTATCACCGACAACCTCGGCTACGTGCGGTTTCAAAAGGCCTTCGCCAAGCGAATAGCGCGCTCTGCTCTAACAATAGCATTATGCATTAGATTCTTGAACTTGCTGCTCAAGAATGTGCTTCAATAACACGCGGCTTTTGCTCTTTGCATACCCATATGTGTGCACCTGTATGTGTGGTTATGCTTCTAGCGTTTCGATGCGAATAACATTATTATCTTTTTGAATTATAAACGGAAAAAGCTGTGTTTTTACTGCTTGATTAAACTCAGCTGTTTTTTTTTCAGTTATTATCTACTATCATGAACTATTAAATCGCGTATTTTACATTTTATGCACATAAATTTTATATGCAGTACAGGTTTTCAAATTTTAAATCACACCGCGAGATTTTCTTGCATTTCTTGCAACGCCCGCAAAATCTTGCAAATTCTGTGCTTTAAATAAAGTCGTTTCAAAGGTTTTTGGCAATTCGGCTAGTTTAGCTTTTTGAAAAAATTTACCAACATAATTGCGTTTACAGCTTTTGTCCTGTAGGGAAAACCACGATGCACTGTAAAGGGTAAATAGAATTATCATGCGCGTTCCGGGCCAAATATAGTTGACAAAGTTTTGAAAATTTGATCAACCGCATACGCATGGTCTGTACGCAAAACGTGGACTCTACACGTGCAACACGCACGCCTATCAAATAAGTCAGAGCGTAAACCAATTCAATCGTTTCTGCAACGTAAAACTTTGAACACCAACGCGACATCGTCGCATAAAGTTCGCATTAGCGTAGAGCAAACGCAGGGTCCGCACAAGAATTATTAGCATCTGGAGAAAAATCGATCGTCGCTTTATACACACGCGCTACACTGGCATACGCGTCATACTCTATATACACACGGCGCATATAGCCGCTACAGCGACGCCGTCGTCGCCGCCGCGTCTTTAGTATTCGTTCCACCTCCAGTGCGCGCGGTTCCACAGGTGGAAATCGTCGCGCCGCGCTAGCGCGTTATTTGCATTGCGAGCCGCGCGTCTGCTGCACATTTCGTAATTGTATTCTCCTTTTTCGGCTCTTCGCGCACGCCGAGAGTCGAGTGCGCGCGGCTTATTGCTCCGGGAAAACAGCCGCGCAAGGCTTGTTTTGATCGCGCAACAGATGACGTTGAGCGGGAGCTGGGAACGCTGCGTTTCGGCAATGGGATTATTACCTAGTCGAGTGAGTATATATTTGTATCTTAATTCCGTAGATCGATTTTGATTTTTTCAATCGCGTCAATTGAATCTTATCAGTTCACAGTTTTAAAACCGAACGCGCAACGTTGGGTTTGGCGGCTGATACGTAGTCGTTACGGTACTACAAAAAAACATCAGCTTCAGTTTGAGTTATGCTAACCGTTATTATCTTTAGCCGACAAACGTTAGGAGAGTGATAGCGATGCAAATCATTTCGTGCCAGGCGAACTGAATCTCCGCTGCTGCTATAAAATATAGTCTGCCTTGGAATAAGTAACATGATTTTGAGCTTCGCGAATCTTCTTGGTACAACCAGTTGTGCGACGCGAGTGTAAACAAAACAAATCAGCGCGTTTCGTAACAAAGTTTGGAAAAGACTCGATATACGTGTAATGAAAGTGAAAATGTTTTTTCTTCTCAGAAATTACACGTAAACTTACACAAAAATATTATTATTATTGTCATTCACATAATAGCTTTGAACTTTGCAACAGATACTAATTAGCACAATGCGAAATAAATATTAATTGTTCAAATCCGTGCAACAAGTTATGCATAGTCCAAACTAGGCGAACATGCAACCGAAGTATTTTTAGCTACTATAACTACGTCTATACGTATACGTTCAACAGGTAAGGTGCAAGTTCTCACCTTGAATTTAAGTTAGATCATAAACGGTCTGTCTTGGCGTCGGCTTAATTTTCTTTTTTGTTATTTCTTCCCAATCAATGTTTACGCTTGTCTAGATGTTATTTATGATTCGGCCTCTGTGTTCTTCAAGTGATCACTATTTCAATTTTTCATACCGGCTAAAATTGATGCAGCATTTGAAAATTTATTATATTTATTCAAGTTGAATTAATGTACACTGCCTAAACCTACAAATTCTCGGTATTTATTCATGTCATTATTATGGAGTATAGGTTATAATTATTAATGTGATTGTAACTCTGTTCTATAATTTTCTATTGAATACTTAAGTTTTGTCCTTTCAAGTTTTTAGTCGTAGCTATATGCGGTTTAGAAATTGACCGCAGAGTTTGAAGGAATTCCATTTTACCATATATAATGCTATAAAAAGAAGTATTTCAACGTGAAATCTATTTTTAAATCAAGGCTAAATAAACGTTTACGTTTATTTAATAATGCACTGAGCATACAATTGTTAAATATTTAATTTTGTCTTGTCAACTATTATAAGTAAAAAACGAAGAGTATAAAATATGTAGTAGAATTTTTTCTTAACTTCAGCGAAAATTCGAAATTACACAAATATATACAGCAAGCTTTCAGAAGTTAAAAGTGATTAGTTCATCTACAAATATATATGCGACGAGAGATAGGATATTGTACATGTATTAGAATAAATTAACATTTAAAAAAATCTGTATACGATAAACAATAGCTAGTAAAGTGATGACGCAAAAGCAAAAGCTCAAATTTATGTTTCATTAACAAAATTAACTGTACTCTGTTCTTCGTGGATATATTTTTTTCATTAATTCGATCCAATAAAAACTTATACAGAAGTATGCAAAATGATCCAGAGCAATGCACTAGTAGGAATGCAGTGCATTCATTGACAACAACTTTGTATTGCACAAATTTGTTCATATATACCTGCTCACAGACCGGAAAACTTTTAATCACTCTCGACTCTTGAGAATAAGTACGCGTGAAACTCGAGTCACATATGCTATACTTTTGTTGCAAGACAAATCCTCGCAGACATATTTTGCCAGCGAAAAAGTGTCACGCGTACTCTCTCCATTCCTTTTCCTATCATCCCCGCAGCACATATCTGAATATAAGTATACGGGCCCACACCTACTATAATACACTTATAGAATTTCGCTTTTTGCTGACACAAGTGCTCGCTACAGCTACGAAAGCAAGAGCCGGAAACCGACGGTGCGCGATAAGTCGCTATCGGCATGCTAGTGTGTGCCTGCCCGCGGGGGCTATATCCAATACTTTACTTAAGTTATGTAGGTATGTAGATCGAGTAGAGCATTGTAAAGTGTTTTCGGTGTGTGTGTGTGTGTGTGTGTGTGTGTGTGTGTGGAATTTAGTGAAATACATTTTTACCAGAGTAATCCATCAGCTGCGCTCACGTAATCAGCTTTGCGTTCTTTTATTTGAGCGCTTGTTTTATTACTCATGAACTTATTTACTATCTTTTAATTCTAGTAGAATATGAATTAACAATATCAGCTAACTTATAATTAAAGACCAATTCAATTGAATTGTTTGCATTAACATTAAGGCATAATTAGTTGAAATGTACAAATTTTTGGTATCATTATATATTTCTGTAAAATATTGATAGTCAAATATAATTTATTCATTTATTCTTTCCATCAGAAAGAAGCACGGTGTAGATGAGTGCAATTACTAAAGAGAGGATTTTTCTTTCAGTGAATGGTGATCGAAGATCTTTTTGGCCCAGCGGGCCAAATAATAGTATACTCTGTGATTGCCGTCGTCCTAATAATAGCAATACTAGTTATTGCTTGCTTTGTCACTCCGGGATGCATCGGCTATGAATGTGTTAGACCACGAAGTAAGTTTTTAACCTATTGTTGGCCGAATTAGCAGAATGGGGCACTGCATACTCTATGCTTGTTAGTTGTCTCTTGATTTAAGATCTAGGAAGTTTATCAATAAAAATCGATTGATAAAAGACCCTTTTTGTGCATTTTTAAATAGCTTAATTGTAAACAAAATGTAAAATGGACTTACTGGGTTTTCAAAGTTCTCAATAACCAATATCATAGCTGATAAAGGAAATATACTCAGCATAACTCTGTTTATATATGTTGCTGAGCATAATTATTACCCTTGATTATAATCTTAGGTAGTACAAGGTACACATTTTACTGATTTGAATAAAATTAGTTATACAAGTTTTATAGTTCTACTATATTTGCAATGTGCAACACTTTTACAGTAAAACCATGCTTCAATAATTAATTATTTACCTACTAAATTTTGGATAAGATATAAATTTGCTATGACAATTTAATTGACGTTTTGAACAATTTAAATTTCAAGCATCACTCACTTTTTGTGTTACGCATTAGAATTTATTATCGAGGCTCGTATACATGTTGACAAATTTTCTATTTTTTCAAGCATTACGCAAAGGCGATATAGTCATGAATATTTCTCGAATAGTCCATAGTACGCTTCTTAGGAGATATATGTATATTTCATTTTTCTGCGCGACATACAGTCGGTCCCATTATCCATCACGTTGCATCGGTCTGCACGATATGCAGAATGTGCACGTTGAAGCTACACGTTACGCCGCGGTTGGACTTTTGCGTTTTTTTTCCGAGCTCAGTACCGTTACATAATCGACTGTGTTTTGCGACAAAAGCAATTGTTTGATTTTACGTGCTCTTCATAAAGAAGATCGCACAAGTTTTGTAGAAACTTCTTTTATATATTCTTTCTATAACTGTATAAAATAAGATTAAACGTATATTTTTTAAATAAGCGTACGATTAATTCACAAAATTATGCAAAGATGAACACGCATTTAAATATTTCAAATGAGTGTATTAATTTCAGAAAAAGTCGAAAAACCGCTGTCTTTGAAGTACAATGGCAAAATCAACGAAAATTTGAGTCTGAACGATGTTAGCTACAGGTCTTGGCGATTGGGCAGTTTGTACGACACGGAAAACGGTAATTTTTATTTATTTTAATGACAAAAATATAAAAATTACAAAACGTTACAAAGAATTAAATAAATAAACATTTTTAAAACCAGGAACTATCTGCGAAAATTCGACGTCGCCTAGAAACTCTATCATCTCTGAAAATAGTCGGCTGGAAACGATCGACACCTCGTCAGTCGTGGTAATTCTAAATTTCATTTTGAAGTATATAAACTCTTACGCTATACTCGATGTGGTGAAATACCTAATTATGTTATTTAGAATCTCGTGCAGCTACCAAAACAAAAAAATGGAACCAAAGAGAAACACTTTCCTACGGAATTAACGTTGAGTCTTCGCTACTTGCCACATTGCGAAGGGATCACAGCTGCAAAATTAGTTATTGGCATAGAGGTAAACAAATATATTTTAATGAATTGATTGTGAAACTCATGCAAGATTTATAAATAAAATAATCATATCTAAATTTATTTGTCATTCCACGAAGAAAACATTATGAAATAATTAAAAAATTGTTATACTCTTAGGCATTAGCTGGCCTTCCACCAAAACAATATAACTGCACTTTGGAGCCTTACGTGTTCTTGGAGGTGATCAAACAATCTTGGACCCATCGGAAGAAGCACCAGTTATATAGTTTTAAAACCAAGGGCGTAAGACACACGGCCAGTCCAGTTTTTAGAGAATCTTTTGTTATAACTGGAGTAAATCCTCAAGAAATGAAAGTACGCTAATAATTCGGAGAGTTTACGCATTATTTAAGATTGAAAAATATTTTTGAAACATTTTTATCTCTTTCGTGATTTATCTATAGGATTGGATATTGAACATAGAAGCTCACGATCACGATCGATATGCGAATCATACGAAACTCTGCGAACTACAAGTGCCACTAAAAGATGCCAAACGAATCTTTTTGAGTCCGGAAACCCACCTTTTTAATTTTCAAATGAAGCCGTCCAAACAGGTTTGTTCCGCACTATTTCTATAAGCCTACAACCTTAAAAAAATAAAATAATTACGTAAAGTATAAGAGACATTGAAAGAGGTCAGTATATTATTTCAGTAATTGTACATAATGCTCTTGCAGGAATACGGAAATATATTACTCGGCATAAGTTATCTTCCGACCGCACAACGCTTAACGATAAATGTTATGAAACTGCGCAACATCAAGTTCATGCCGGCAGTTCCGAGTGTAAATGAATTCAGTAAGTGCAGCGCTGAAATCTTATTTACAAAGAAAATTCTCATTTTGCAAGCGTGAAATGTTTTTTCAAGTCGACTACTGCTATCTGTTGTTCAAGTTAGAGGCTACTGAAGTCGTCGTAATAATACTTTGTTAACCGTAAAAATTAAAATAACATTTTTTTTTTTTATTGTAGATCCGTATGTAAGAATCTTAATGTTAAATGGCAAAACCGGGAGAAGAATTAAAAAGAAGAAAACTAAGGTGATCCCTGCTAATCCAGAACCTGAATTTAATGAAACGCTCACATTTGATCTGCCTGCGACTCAAATGGATACATTACAGTTCCTTGTTATCTTGTGCAGTAAAGTAAGCAAAATATCTATTTAAATTTTATTAAATATACATTGCTTTAAAACGTTTGCCATGTAATTCGTGTAGCTTATTAACTCTTCAATGTCAATCTTTAAAAATGTTCAGATTTCGAGGCCCGTAACTTTTGACGTATAAAAAATAATTATCTTATGTTTAATGATCATTTCAAACTCTTTCTTATGGCATATTTAAAAAAAATTCATTCCGTATTATTTTTATCATGTGCAAACAATTTTGAATCTTAGTCACACTTATTTTAATCATCGTGTACTGCAAAATATACCTACTCAACTCCAATTTTTAATGTAGATAACGCAAGTGGATAACAATGTGCCAATGATGAACGAAATACCAAGCGACAGTGAAGATTCGGTAAGCTCGTTCCAGAGACCCAAAGATCTATGCATAGGCAAAATTGCACTTGGCAAAGGAGTTCGGGATATGACGGAGCGGCTTCATTGGTTTTCTGTTTTACAAAATCCTAGAAAACTTGTAACAGTATGGCATACTTTGAAATGATCTTATTTAAGTATACCGTTATGTGGATCCTCGTATATGAAATGATGATTTTATATGTACTAGACATGTACTTTCTTTAGGGTCTTGCATATGTTAAAAACTGTTTTCGTATGTAAATATGTCAGTCTTATTTGTTATTATGAATGCTGTATGGGATAAATCAATCAGAAAGTAAACATTATTGTTTCATAACAAGAGTGCTAACAAAGGCAAAAACAAAAAATACTTGTTATACTTTTTTTATCGTATTGGAAATTATTTACATACTGAACAAGTACATTATCTAAAACATTTGTCATCAGCACTTATTATATAATTGCAATATACTTAATAATCAATGAATATCAATACATAATAACCTTTTTTTTTATACATTGAATAAAAACATATTGCAATAAGTCATATTATATCGTCGGTCCCTACGAAGAGTAGTACGTTCAGATTTGCCACGAAGACTAGTACGGTTCAGATATGCCGCGAAGAATAGTACATTTCATATCTTACCCGCATGAAAAATCCAATTGTTTTGAAGCTAAACAAATAGTTATTTTGGTTAAAATGAATAAAATTGCAATATTTTCAAAGTTGCCAAAAAATTGTTGAAAAATTTAGAAATTAAAAAATTTTTTTATTGAAAATTTTAATTAGAAGAAAAAAATTAATATTAAATCTCATAAGAACTTTTTGAATTTCGAAATTTTTCAACAATTTTTTGGCAACTTTAAAAATATTGCACTTCTATTAGTTTTAACCAAAGTAACTATTAGTTTTTCTAGAAAAAAATTAGATTTTTTATTCGGAAATGTATCTGAAATGTACTAGTCATCGCGGCAAATCTGAACCGTATTACTCTTCATAGGGACCGACTATATAATATCGTTGTAGGAAAGTATAATATCATTTTTACTTCAAATTTAAATGGCAATATATAGTAGATATTATTTATTTAACTGTGTAAAGTATGTTACAAAAAAATAAAAAAAAATATGTAAACCTACAAAAGCTTGTTTATAGAGATCAATGCCAATATTCATCTACATTAACCTTCGAAATCAGTTTATGATGTTTATTAGTAGTAATTTACACTTTTAAGTATTTGAAAATTGAAATTCTCGAAAGTTATTTACCTTATTTAAGCAGAATTTAATCGATTCCAGATGCATTGCATTAAGCTAAGATAAAGATTGTATGATCAAAGATGAAATCCCCAGTACATGGATGGATTTTGATAAAATTATAGGTCATTGATTTTGTATGGAAAAATCGCATAATAGTAAAAACTTTTAACGCCATCATTTAACTAACACAATAATCTTTCAATCAAAAAACAGAACCTTGAACAATCAGTTTTTATACCAAGAGTGAATTTTAAATAGTAGCATAAAAATACGGTATAGTTGGACACCATTTGACATGATTCGAGCAGTACTTAAACACGTCTTTAACCTCAGTAGTAATTGGACTCTATACTTAATTAAATGTGTTACAGTGCTTTATCATTTATGGAATCGTGTGTTCGGCAAAGTTGGATAATACCGAAACATTTGCTCTTTTGCTTTTCCCAATTATTCTTTTAAATTTATTTTTGTTAAAAAGTAATCAAAATAATATAATACATTATAATTGTAACGGTACAGTGCTGACATATATATATATATATATATATATATATTGGGTGTCCAATTGTTTATAAGTATAGGTATAAATTTTTATTTTGTTCAAGTATTGGACGTTTTACCTATAAGCATATTAAAAAGTCAAAGAGCAGTGGAGTAAAATGCTAAATGTAGTAAAGGATGTAACACCTCGGCCCATCGGAGGAAGGCGAGCGAAGCGAGGATAAAATCTAAAACCAAAGGGCTTAAACCCAGCTACCCCACGCTTCCCGAGCTCAATAATTTATTTAAAAATCTTCTTGGCACATCGGAGGAAGGCGAGCAATTGCGAGAATTATATACAAAACATAAACACTCAAACCCATCTATCCCATGCACTGCGAGTTTACGTACTCGACACAACGGAGTAAGGCGGGCGACAGGGATGATTTAATTTTAAATTAAAATCCCCGTACCCCTCTCACGGCGAGTTTCAGTACTCGGCATAGCGGGGAAAGGCGTACAAGTGCGAACATTATATAAAAAACATAAACTCTTAAACTTACTACCCCTGGCATTGCAAGTTAACATACTCGACACAGCAAAGGAAGGCGGGCGGGAGGGATGATAACATGTAAACAAAAAATCTACCTACCCCTCGCACTGCGAGTTTCAGAACTCGGCATAGCGGAGGAAGGCGAGCGAGGTTTACAGCAATACTACAGCTTCGCAGTCATTTTACTCTCGCATTTTTTATTCTAGAAAAACAAATTATGTACAAGTTACATAAACATACTCTTCGCGGCAAGAGAATTTTATATGAAATGCGCGGCTTGTGTCGATTACAATAGCTTGTACATGTACAAATTATTGGACAACTACAACATATTGTATACATACTTGTATACAATAATTCAAGCAATTGCTCGCTTTCCTCCGCTGTGCCTTGTACGGAAACACGCAGTGCATGGGGTAGGTGCAGGGTTTGAGAGTTTATGTTTTTGATAAAATTCTCGAAATTGCTCGCCTGCCTCCGCTGTGCCAAATACGGAAACTGACAATGCGAGGGGTAGCTAGGTTTAAGCGCTTTGGTTTAAGATTTTATCCTCGCTTCGCTCGCCTTTCTCCGATATGCCGACGTGTTGTTTAAATAAATGATTAAGCTCGAAGAGCGTGGTGTAGCTGGGTTTGAGAGCTTAAATTTGAATAATACAATTAGAATAATCTCTTTTTAAATAAGTGATAACTTGATGTTTTAAAGCCGTTAATAAAGCATTGAACGTGCTGAGCGCGCATTGGATTAAACTAGCTCTTTTTTAAAAAAAGTGAAGTATTAGATGTTTTAAAGCCGTTAATAAAACGACTCGATTGATTGAGATACTAATATATCTGTTCTGAATATATAGTTAAGGTTTAGGACAAGGGTTTATAAAATGTATAACTATGTTCTTAAAATGTATCATTACAGTTACCTACTAGCACATAGGTATAAGTAACAATTATTGGACAATAAACACATACATATTACCTCAAAAAAAAAACATGAGTTCAATCATCGTTGGTAGAAATTTAAATGTTTTAATTAGGCTGGAAACGAAACTATTGAAATGGCAATGAGAAACAGCCCAAACTAGCTTGCGATGAAACGCTGTTTCTCCCATTTTTCTTGAGCATTTGTTGGAATGGGCCTTTAACCTTTTATTTTGATATAACGTTTTGTGTCGTATACTAGTTGCGAGGAGGCTTACAGATTTTATTCGATTTTTTAATTCGGCATGCCTCTACTCTTACTTTAATAATTGCATAAAAAATGTCCGAAAAAACATTTCATTGCGTTTACTAGTTGGAAAGTGAGATCGATTTCTACCAAGACAATTTCTTTATGGGACTTTTTAAAAATTAGGACGGTTTGATTAGAATCTATAATTAGTATTGGGCGTTAATTTTATTAAAAATACTATTTTTGACCGTAGGTAAGTGATGTAAAACTATACCTTGAGAATTCACAAGTAAATTCTATAAATATTAATAAATTCTATATCAAACAACTATACAGCACCCAAAACAACAAAAATTTGCAAAAGGCAAACTATTTCAAGAGTTTTTTTATGTTTTAAGGTATACATGAAATAAATATTGTAAATAGTAATGGCATCCCCATACTAGGCATAAGTTAGATGTACTAATAAAATAGTAAAAAAAGAATCGAATTTTGCTTCCTCCTAGAGGAAGCTTTGTATTTTAATCTTGCATGTAATTAAATCAAATCAACAAATTAATGGGACCAAAAAACAAAGGTTAGAATCAAAAGAAAGATTATTGTACATTAATGTATTGATTTATTGTTGTCGTTGCAAACGTTTGACTACACAAGTCTCAAGTAATGCAATTTATAAAACTAAAGTATCAGAAAATTTCAACTAAACACAATCATCTCCAATATTTACAAAAACAACTAACACATTCACGCGGGTATTGAAACCACTTTAAACTAAGTTTTAATGGTGGTAGGAGTAGTGGGTGTTGATGGCCAGTGGTTCGTGGTGCGAGATAGTCTTGATGGGGATGTGATGGTGGATCGGCTCCCTGTGGACAGCGGCGTGGAACCCGATGTGTTTGCCAGCGGTGTAGTGGACAATGCGTTTGTGTCCGTCAGCATCGATGAGTGAGTAGCTGCCGTGGACGGTGTCTCCGTCTCGTTCCTCGTGCTGGCTCTTGATGTCTCCAGTGTGCGAGTCGTGCACTTCGTAGGCGAACTTGTACTTGGGGTGGTGGTCGTAGTGGTCTTCCTCGACCTGGTGCTCCGATAACTGGGCACCGCCGAGGCTGTGGTAAGATTCCGGCAGAATAGCGGCGTTAGCCACGGCTGCCACGAGGGCCGGAAAGATGATGAACTACGAGGAAGAAAATAATGTTACAATTGATCGAATCGCATTAGCGATTTGAAACTGTGACTCTTTCAAAGCTCGAAATCAGAGATTTTCTCTCGGTGCGAAACTCACCTTGAAAGCCATGTCTGCCTGTTTGTCGATCTGGAATGCGACTGATGCTGATTGGAATGGATTTTGGTCTTTATATACTGCTGTTGCCTGAGCTCGTAATGCATGTGCCCGAAATTCTTTCGCAAGTGGGTCCACTTGCACTCGAAAGGTGCAGCCGATTGTATAGCCGAAAAACGGCGCGAGAGCGGAAAAAAGAAAAGGAAGGAAGTCTGCTTCACGTAATAAACGTAACGCCATACGTAACTCGACCTTCCCCGAGAGTTATTTAATCCCTTAAAATTCGTATTACTCAACTTTAATCTTTTGTTATTTCTATATTATAGATCAAAACAAATGTTATTGAATCACAATAGTATCTAGAATACTAATTTACAACTCCCTACAAAAATAATGATTTTTTAGCAATAAATGGATTGATGAATATCGAAATATTTTGTATTTTACAAATCATTTTTGGTATTAGAATATACCGTCGCTTGCAACGAAAACTGTTGTTCATATCACCAAATTATAATTGTATTAAGATTTTTCTCGGTTTATAAACGAAAAATCAAAAATCTACTCAACACTATGGTTGGGAAACTTTATTTAAACAGTAGTCAAAATTATGAAAAAGTTGTTTATTTGATTTACAAAAAAAAAAACAACTATTCGTAACTATAAAAGCTCAAAAAATAGTAAAAAATGGCCGTTTTCAATTGCTAATCATTAATTCAATTTTCATCGCAAACTTAATTTACAATTTGTTAAGCTTGTTTGCACCCTTGATAAGTAGTAAAAATGTCAGCCTTGAAAGCTTCATAAGTTCGGCGGGGGTTCAACTAATATATTTAATTGCAAACAAAAGCTGCTGTCAATTCATTGGTACGTAGCTTCTTTCATCTAAATTCGTAGTTACAATAAATAAAATATTGTTTGAATATACAGTATGTTAATGCATTTACTATATTTTTTTCAAATAAATAATCCACACACGCAAAAACGCTAAAATCTAATTCGAGACGCAACAGAAATTGTATGCTATAGTAATATAACAGCGAGGAATACGTTCAGTCCTCCCCATAGCTATTATAGATATAGTAGCCGATGTTAAATTCGTCGTTGATTCTTCTTATTCTTCTGAATCCTCCGTTTCTGTATACATACCTGTATCTCTTTATTCCCGACTCACCTGCGATAAAGTACGAACTTTATGTTGGAGTGTGTTAAAAAATGTTATTTTTGATCATATTGGATCTGATCTATTGCTTCCTCCTAGAAGAAGCTTTGTAATAGTAAAATTGAGTTTCATCAAAACTTCTGAAAATACTTTTTGGTGTGTTAGAAGTTGAAATCAAGTGTTTTTAAAAAATGTCCGCCCGTGTGTGTGTATGTATACCGTGATATTTTTGGAACTATACTCCGTCAATATCAATAAAATTTGACATGCATATCTATTTTTGGATTCTGAATTCGGGAAAAAGAGTTATTTTTTATTTTCTCAACTATTTTTTTATGGCCATTTTTTGATTCTCGAAAAACACTATTTTGCGGTTTTTTTCAATCATTTCATTGTTTCAAACAATTCAGCTAAAATGCATTTGAAAGAGAATAAAATTACCTACTTTACCTCATTTGTTCCTCGGAATCGACCGCTTTGTTCGTCAGATAAAATGAAAAATGTGGGTTCGTTCAGGTGGTTACATCAAGCACAGGCGAATCGTCCGAGCCGCTTGTCTGTACGTCCGGGGTCGCGCAGGGATCACTGCCTGGTCCACTGCTCTTTTCATTATACATTGATTATGATTAATGTAAATACCACTGTAAATACCATCTCTACGCAGACGATTTTTGCATCTAAGCACATGGCAATGTCGGTGACATTGGCTCTATCATTGACCAAGTCAACGCCACCCGCGCCAACATTGTAACATGGGCACAGGCTAACGGGCTTCGCATAAACGGCACCAAAACCAAAGCCATTTGGTTCGGCTCACGGAGGTTCTGTGGACAGCTCGAGCAGCTGAACATGCCTCCCATCATAGTCGACGGTCAGTGCGTAACTCTTGATGTTACACTCAAGTTGCTAGGTTTCACTTTTGATAGTTGTCTGTCTATGAGGGATCAGTGTAACTCTATTGCAAAGAAATGCTTTGCTGCCCTTGCTCAACTTAGAAGGAGTGCGTACTTTTTCCCGCGACATACTAAATTTATGCTTGTTAAAGCCCTCGTTCTTCCGTAATTGGAGTTCTGCCCCTCGCTAGTGTTTCTCGGTCTAACTGACGAGCTCGCTACCCTGGTAGCAGCGTTATTAAAAATAAACTGTGAAATCATTGTTCATCAGATATTATAACTTTATTGAAATCTCATAACGATCGGGTCCTGGTGTGACCTTCTCTCACAAGTTGTCGCCGAGAACTGACGCTCTACTCATTAAAACGCCGTCGAAAACTCGGGCCCGCTAAAACAAAGACGCCTTCCCGAGGACTGCCGAAGGGACTCGAAGCAGTGCGCGCGCTCCTCTATATCTATAGCTATACACACGCAGTCATGTGCCCGCGCGAATGACTCCCGCCACTCGACCCTCTGGCCTGGCAGTCACAGATCGGCCCTTTAGCCTCTCCGCACTGAAAGTTACCCTCAAAATCAGTGGAGTAAAACTCCTAGAGGGGGTCGTGGCAGTCTAGGAATGATTATAAAATCACTCCTAACCGTATTGGCCTGAAGCCACGAATCGCCTTGTCGATTCGCGCATATGAGAGCCAAATGACGGAGAAACGTTCGTTAAATTTACTAATAGGTAAAATACATTATTAATAAAAGAATAAATACGCCGCACTTGCTCTTATCCCTAGAAGCCCTCGGTTACGTCCGGAACAGTAGCTGGAAACTACCGAGATTTTTCAAATCTAGCAGGTTTCCAGAGCAGAATCTAGATGAAAACCCCGATAAATCAGACATGATTTCTGCAAGAAATCTCAGTAGAATTTTTTCTCCACTATAATTTGTTCATATAACCTTACTTTTCACACCAATGATCCTGCTCTTCATTGACATTGTTTGAAAATATTCATAAATTGATGAATATATATATATATCACGCTATAAATTCATCTACAATGTCTTTCAAAGGGGAAACATGATTTTTAAGGTACACATTAATAGTGAAAGTCTAACCCTACACATGCATGCCTTCATACATAACAGTATGTACAGCATTGTGTACTGACTGACTTTGTATTATTCAAGTACAATTACTGTGTCAAAAGTGTCATCGACGCACTCAAAGTCATCAAAGATGAGGTTTGCACAGGTATTTCAATCTTATCAGTATGCGAGCCAGTTACTGTCAACCACCAAATCTCTCATAATCATGGTAAATCCATGATATTAAAGGTGGATGTTTGTTCTTTTGCGTTGAGACTTGTACAATTATTTAGAAACAGACTGCCATATCAGTTTTTACTTAACAGTCTTGGTTCAGCTTTGCACCCCTATGGCTTTGGCGGCAATAATACAGGTGGGTCTATACATGAAAGTTGAATTCATATCAACTAGAATGAATTCAACTTAATACACTGTTTCAACATGCCAATACAAATTAAGTTGCTAAATTTCAGCTCTCTAAGTATGATAGTTTTCAAATGTGTTGTAGAAGGAGTCAAACGGTTCCAACATATTTCGCCAACATACAAGAAGTACGGCATCGCCTCTTACAAATGCCTACTGAAAACATTGACTCTAGGTTTTCTTGCTGCCATGCTTAGGTCAGATACTCCTTCCTATCTGTGCGATCATCTTGTTTTCTGCAACGCTGATAGACCAGGCTCGAAAAGGGCCAGCGAGCTTGACCTTGTTGTAAAATCTTACCGAACTGAGTATTACGCTAACTCGTTCTGTGCAGGTGCGGTTCAACTCTGGAACGAGCTTCCTGTTGAACTACGCGAACTTTATAAAGAGCAATATCCAGCATCGGCTTTTAAATCTAGTCTTAGCGAAATTATCGCAGCGACTGACCCTCGTCTTCAATGACCTGTGTCTCATATTCTCCGATCTCGCTCATGTTTTCGTGTATATATTTATGTATTTATTAGTCTGTTAATCGCTTGCTCACCGAATGTATATATATATATATATATATATATATATATATATATATATATAT
>QLSS01000022.1:888393-920876 GCA_024372645.1 Trichomalopsis sarcophagae | reverse complement strand
TCTCTCTCTCTCTCTCTCTCTCTCTCTCTCTCTCTCTCTCTCTCTCTCGGCCTGATGCATTTAAGAAAGCTGAAGTTATACCTATGTACACATCAAGTGTAAAGCACAACATTACGAAATATCGACCGATCATTCTCAGATAAGTTTAACAAAGATTGCTAAGAAAATTATTTAAGATAAAATACACGATATTGTGAGAAAGCACAACATAATCTCTTGACACCGATTTAGCTTTATAAAGAAGTTTGGCACAAAAAATGCACTTAATAATATAATAATTAATAATAAATATTTTGTACGATAACGTATATCGGCGAATACAAACAATTTTAACATTCATAGATCTAACAAAGGCTTTCGACACAGTTGACCATCATATAATAAAACTCGCTTACAACAGCTACCCGACAGTGTAATAGCGCAACCTCATATCAAGATAGGAGTTACAATGTTTATGTTTTTTTTTAGGAGTCTGTGAATCCAAGTAACGGCTGACTGGCTGATGCTCCCTTGCGGAAACACCAAGTGTAGCTCTCGGCGGCGGCTGCCACCCCTACCCACTAAACACATATCTCCCTGTAGGCATTGCACATTCATTCCTTACTGTTGATCATTCAATGACGTTACTATGACATACTACTCTCTCTCTCTCTCACACACACACAACCGCTCGTTTACTCGAAACGCCCCGAATTTCTCTTCCTCGAGCTTACTGTAAAGCACTGCAAAATTTTCTGTGGCACAGTTTACAGTCCACCTAAGGCAGGCTTCTGGTCGGACGTCGAAGATGCAATTCTCAATTACAACACTGCATATGACGCTTATATCCTCATGGGTGATTTCAACGTTGACTGGCACTCCGACTCATCTTCTAGGACGACCCTAGCCGACTCTCTTGGAAGCTGCTTGCTCGAACCGATTCCTTTCGCCCCAACGCATCACACGGACCACTCCCACACCACCATCGACTATATCTGTGTGTCGGATACATCCAAGGTCGTGTCTTAGAAGACAGTTGCACCTTCCTAGTATCTCAAAGCACGACATCCTCTTTGCGACCCTGTCGTTCGCCGTACCGCGGTATGTTCCTTCCACGGTGAGGCGACGGTCGTACAGAGGGCTCGACGCTGACAAGCTTCTTGGTGACCTCGCACATCTGGATTGGTCTCCTTTCTATGGCACCGCGGATCTCGACGCCAAGGTGCAATTTTTTACCGAGTCGCTGACCGACTCCTACGACAGGCATGCACCGTACCGGGTGTTTACACCTCGCAATCAGCAGTCTCCTTGGCTCACAGCCGACATCAAGGAGCTGATTTCCTCTCGGAACAAGGCATGGAGAGACCGGAAGTGGTACCGTGACGCGGTCTCGCGCCGACTTTACAATAGGCTGCGCAATTCCGTGAAAACTGCGATTCGTAACGCGAAATTCGGCTACTACCGAGCCAAACTGAAAAACTGCTCCGACGCAAGGGAGATGTGGAATGTTATTGGGAAACTCGGAATTACACGGCCTGCTGAAACGCCTCAGATGCCGGTTGACCCTGACACTTTCAACGCGCACTTTATTGGATCGGCTGGCCCTGTGACGCTGCATCCCCCCAGCGTGCTCAAGAGGCCGCCACTGAACTCTCAGTTCTTTTTTAAGTACGTGGAGGTCGGCGATGTACTCCAGGCCTTTTCCGATGCACATTCCAATGCAAAGGGTGTCGATGACATATCCCTGAGAGACTTAACCGTATGCTTGCCAGTGACGATGCATGCGCTCCTTGACATTTTCGACTCTTCTCTGCAGTCCGGGGTCCTCCCGTCAGACTGGAAGCGAGCGACAGTGCTACCTTTGCCGAAAAAACCGACCGCATCTACTTCTGCTGACTTCCAGCCAATCAGCATACTAAAATTTTGGAGCGCGTTGCCTACAACCAGATTGCGGAATTTATAGCAGACAGAAATTTGCTAGATGCTTGTCAGTCCGGATTTCGAAAAAATCACAGCACGCACACTGCGCTCATCAAAATCGTTGACGATATTCGCGAGGGCGTCAACGAAGGTCTCGTCACTCTCATGGTCGACATCGACTTTTCCAAAGCCGTTGTCGACCTCGTCACGATTGGGTACGCTCATTTCTCTCGGATCGGTCCCAGGTCGTCGCTTTTTGGAGCGGAGAAAAATCTTCGCCTCTCATCAGGGTCGCTGGCGTCCCTCAGGGTAGCTTGCTCGGTCCTTCGTTCTTCGCGTTGTTTATTGACGATCTTCTTCGCATATTAAAATACTGCTCTTACCATCTATACGCGGACGACTTGCTCTTCTATTTTGATGGCAGCTTATCAGAGTCAAGTAACATCGCTGCCAGGATCAACGAGGATCTTGCAACTATTTTTTCATGGGCAGTGGACAACGGATTTGTTATCAATGCCGACAAAACTCAAGCTATGTGGGTTGGTTCTCGAGGGTTTATTAGCCAGCTGCAAAATCTTAACCCGCCGGACATTGTCTTAAACGACACTACTATCGTGGCTGGCGATTCCCTCAAGGTCCTGGGTGTGATTCTCGACTGTATGCTCTCCTGGCGCGGCCAATGCAATGCCATTGCCAGGCGTAGTTTTGCGGCTCTTTCACGGCTTCGCAAATGTGGTGATTATTTGCCCGCACCCACTCGTCTAACGTTTATCAAGACCCTATTTTTCCCCCAATTGGACTATTGCGCAGAAATCTTTCTGGACCTCTCAAACGAGCTCGCCACTACGTTAGGTCGGTGCAAGAACGCATCCGTACGCTTCGTCACCGGAATTAAAGTCTTCGAGCACATCTCGCCCACCTACGAAAGGCTCGAGATTTTAAAATTTCCCACGAGACGTGATTTCTTAGCGATCTGCCTCTTGGCTACTATTATGCGCACAGGATCGCCAGAATATCTTCACAGGAGGCTCAAGTTTGTCCCCAAGGACAAAGCCGGAAGCAGGAGGCGATCGGAGCTCGATATTGTGATAAACTTGTTTAGTACTGAGTGCTTTAGGCGCTCTTTTTGTATAGGCGCCGCTTCCATTTGGAATGATCTTCTTCACAACTTGCGGCTATTGTACGAGCGATCTTGCTTCAAGAGTCAATTGTACCGGCACCTTCTAGCGAGGTCTTGATTTATCGTGTAATGTAAACACACCTCGTCGCTATTTTTTTGTGTATGCGAGACCGTTCTAATCACTTTAGCTTTTAGCTTTAAGTTTTAATCTTAATTTTAATTTTATTCGTATCGTCGTATTTATCTATATGTATTCGTCTAAATACCTATTTATTTTACAAATGTTTTCTATCTTTAGTTATTAAGTTTTATTTTATTTTATACTATTGTTTTATATTACTCTTTTATTGCTACTTGTGCGCATTATAATTATAATTCTCTCTCTCTCTCTCTCTCTCTCTCTCTCTCTCTCTCTCTCTCTCTTGCTCAGTTATTCAGGCATCCATCCGTTTTCTTACCTTGCAAGATACTGCTCTCGTATGATCTGATGTTTATCTAAGCATTTGTAGTAATTGTCCTACCTTACTGAAAAAAATCGCGCGAAAATCGTGAGGATTGCGTGAACATTTTCATTGTTCATACCATGAAGTAAATTTAGATGATAGGAAAACTAGTAACAATCTTTGGGCCATTTTTCATTTTACGAAAGATCACTCTAATACCTGTAAACTTGCAGGTCTCGATATCCGCATTGACTCATGAATATCCTGTGAAGGGGTCCATGTCCCATAGATCAAACTTATAGCATCTACTTCTCAGCAGTCACCTTGGCGCGAATAAAAGGTCGACAACGATTTCGTTACTTTTGGAGCATTAGAATATGACAAAAATAGGATCCATAACAACATTGTTGAAAGACTAACTGCATCATCAATGTCATCCTGATTTTCATCAGGTTTTATTGTTCGTATAGTTTGTGTTTTTTCTAATTTCAATGCTTCTCATCTATTTTGAATGCCTGATTCGATTAATTTTTTGGATGATTGTGTCAAACTTTTTAGCAATAGGTGAAGCTTTTTCGAATACAAAATCTAAATTTTCAGTTTGTATTGCGAGCATAGTTATTCGCATCATTAGATTGCCATTAGGCATTATGTATTGGTTAACTGAATATCGTCCCTCCAAATTCCAATTTATGCAGAGTGATGCCTGCGCTTTCATTTTTGCAGCGTAGCACTCAATTACATTATATATTTTTTAAACATTAAGTTTTTTTTAATTTTTTGTCAACTCAGTATTTTTTTTTAATCAGCCTAATGAAATTTCCTGGCATCAACAAAGATAACTTGGATTTACGTATGTCCTCAAATGTATCTAAGGAAACTTTGTATTTAAACACTTTGACGTTTGTCAGCTTTGCTAAAATTCCAGCGGTGTAAATCGGTGACACAATCAACAATGTTAACATAAAAATGTGTTCTTTAAGTTTTAATGGCTGGACGTCCCATGGTTGCCTAACTAAAATTTGAAAAATTTTTATAGCGTTCCATGATTTGTAAGATAATTTGAAATATTTAGCAAGAACCCTGGTAGAAAATTAACGAGTGTCTATTATACCAACACAGTGTGGTTTTTAAGTTAAAAATTGTTTTTTCCTTGTTTTCTTGAATTGAAACGTTTGCATGTTTTATTACAAAAATTTGGATTTTTCACGATTGCAAGATATTTTTCTATAATTTCTGGATTGTAACAGTCATTTGACAAATTTTAAGCAAATGATCTGTTTTATCTTGAGTTAATGTGTATATCTATGCATTTATAATGTTTAAACTCTTATTTATTTAAATTGTTAACCACAACTTAGCTAATTGGGCCAAAATTTAGCTTATTAACCGTTAAGCTATAAGCAGTACCACTAATATTATATCATTACTTTTGAGTATATCATTACTTTTGACTACAATGAAATTACTGGTATCATAATTTCGACCAATTAAGTACTCAAAACGATCCACTACAGAACCAATCATTAATTTTTGTCCCATTAAATCGAATTTGTTATTTTTTAATTCTATTAAAATGCCTGTTAAGCCGATTTCTTCTGCCAGTTCGATAAAGGAGAAACTTAGTCGAGCATTGATTGCTTCTGCAATTATTTTGATGCTATCGAGAAACCAGCCGTCTACTTTGATTATGCCATTTTTTAAATCTTTAGTCGCCATTATAATAGGCGGTCTGTGATATATGGGCACCTTTAATGTATATAACATTTTTCAATTTGTCAGGAGACAGCAATTTTCGTGTTATATTTTTTTTATTTTAACGTTGAACATGAAGAGATTAAACATTCATTTTTTTAACATGTTCTTGTTGCAATCAATCTTTAAAAATGTAACGTCCAGAAATTTATTTCTACATGCAAAATGCAATATTTTTATATACTGTGAATTAGGATTAAACATTTTGGTCTTGCTGGTATTGGCGCAAGGTGAGTAATTGTAAGAAGAATATATTCTAACTGCTCCTTAAAAATATGATCTTTATCTTCATACTGGATAATGACATGCAGTACCTTGGATACCCTGAAATTTTTACGAATTGGTAGTGCCAAGGACCTGTTATCCTCTGATATTTTCATTTTAAATTAATCAACACAAACAGTAGGAAACATGGTCACAATTTTTTGGAGTATGGTATCCCATTGAATAGTACGAAAACTCAGATATTCAGATGTAAATATTGTTAACTGGTTTGGTTGAAATTTCTTTGCAATTTGATCAAAGGCAAACTAAAGTTCTATTATTGAGCAATGTGAAAAATGCTGTTAATAGCTGAGAAATTAACGAAAAAACGATTGATATTGAAATAGTTTTCTTCATACTACCGGAAAGTGAGACACTGAACTTTATCTAGCTAGCAGTATAATTTATCTAAAAGAAATGTTCATTTAAATTAAAAAAAAACCGCTGCTAATTCCTTTGCACGTAGCTTCCTCCAACAAAATTTATAGTTCAAATAAATAAAATATTGTTGAAATATACAGTATATTAATGATTTTTAAAATACTTTTAATCCTAATTATTTTACATAAGGAGAATCCGTCGCAATATCAACCCTGATAGCACAGAACGGTTAAAAAACGTTTAAAAAGGGTTTAAAAAAATACCGGAAAACGTTTTTCAGAATTAGTTGAAAATATGTTTAAATAACGTTCATAAAACGTGAAAAATGTCCGCATCTTAGATTTGTTATTATAGAATTGGTTTTAAAAAATGTAATTTTAACGTAAAAAATACGTAGGATAAACGTTGCAAATACAGTAGATAAACGTTTTTTTTAACTAGTATTAAACGCTTTTTTTTAACAAAAAGGAAGCCATACAGAGGTTTAATTATACGTTTTCGTATCGTTAATAAAACGTTTATTTTTAAACGCTTATCTGACGTTTTTATAACGTTATAGCAATTTATCAAGCCGAAAAATGCTTTTTATAAAAAAACGTTTTTAAAACATGAAAGGGATGTTTAATAAATGTTTTATTCTACACCAAAAATAAACGTTTTTAAAACATCGTGATCAGAGTTTATAGATTTTTATTTAGAGGTTTGTTACAAACAATTATATTTATATTGAATATTTAGTTTTTTTAAGATTAACTTAGATTAACAAACTTAGATTAACAATTACATTCATATTGAATATTTAGTATCTTAAAACTATATTTCGTTATATTTCATCTTATGAGTCCTCTTCATCATATGAGTCATCTTCGCTTAAAATCGGGTCAAATTTGCTACAAAAAATAATACATAATTTAAGGTAATATATAATATATATTTAATAATTAATATTCTTTATTGAACCCCTTACTTTCGTTTTCTTGATTTTCTTTCGTTTTTTCCTTTATTCTGGAGGTTTTCGTTCTTTTCTTGTTCTCTTTTTTTCGCTTCACTTTTCAGCCTAGTAAAACAAATATCCGTATAAAATAATTGTAGATTATATAATTTAATTCAAAAATGAAGATATTATGATGACAAAAATGTAAAATTTTAAAATTATTCCCATTGAATGTTTACCTTGCGTCTATTCTTCCTTTACTTGATTTTAGCCAATTGCCAACGGCTGTTCGAATGTCCTTCACTTTATTTTTCACAGTGCATTTCATAGCAGCAGCTAAAATAAATAAAAGTTCTGTAAATAAGAAGATAAAAAATAGAATTTTATTGATTTAAACTAAAATTTACTCTAAAATATGGTAAAACGGTTTGTCATCAAATCTCTCTTTCTCTAACTGGCC
The DNA here is from genome assembly GCA_024372645.1 of Trichomalopsis sarcophagae. NCBI lineage: Eukaryota > Metazoa > Arthropoda > Insecta > Hymenoptera > Pteromalidae > Trichomalopsis > Trichomalopsis sarcophagae. Next base: position 913,620 of record QLSS01000022.1, on the reverse strand, counting down.
TTTTAGACTATATAAAACTCCTACGTTATCAGTTATAATTAACCTGAGGATGTTACGCGCAATTGCAGCACCATCATTTTCACCTAGTGACTCGAAGTATTTTTTCTACAATAAATACAAGTAAAAAATTAATTACTTTATGTATACTTGTAAATATTTCGTATAATTAAAGGGAACGATTATCTAAACATTCTAATTTATAATCAGATAGCATTTAATTTAGATAAATTTTTGAAGCTAGCTATGTAAAAATAATTTATTACACTGACCGTTAATGGAATCTTTGAATATTTAGAACGTCAGCCATAACACTTCTCATGTATCTGTTATATGAGAAGCTTTGACGTTAAAAATATTCAAACTTTCCATTAACAGACAGACGTACAGACATCGTATCTTCCAAAAGGTTGTATTAATAAAATTAAGTTTACTTACATATTGAATGAACGATTAAGTCCCTGTCAGACAAACTATTGATTTGAGCCAGTGTTGGTATCCCTAAAATATGCATAAGAATCTGTTAGTAAAATTAAATTTTTTTTAATGATCATTCAAAAAGTCTTGATTTACACACCACTTTTGTCAAATGCTGCAATTTTCTTGCTCGGAGTTTTTTCTTTACTATTTGTATTTGAATCCTTGCCTGAATCGAAAAGTATATGTGTTCTTATTTAATTGCCTGTACTGTTCAGAATATAAGACTATGAAAATTCTGCAATTTTCATAGTCTTCTTTCTGTAATGTGTGTGTGTGTGTTACTTACTAATAGTAGTACTTGCAGATGTACGGGGTACAGGATTTCCGTTTGCATTCTTTTTTTTAAATTTGATCCTGACGACTGCTTTTTACGTTGATTGAGGGAGTATCTACTTGCATCATCTGCATATAAGTAATAAAAATTAATTTTTTAACATAAATATCAATGTAATCTATAATAACAATGAATTCATTAAAAATTTTATTAAAATATGGAGATTGATATTTTTACGCAGCATCAAACATTAAACTTTTCCAAACTTTAATATGAATTATTAAATGAAATAGAAGATGACCCAGAATTATGTTAATTGACGGAATCTTGACTTAGCCTGCCAAACCTTTGAAAATGATTGCGAAGAAAACGAAGAACATAATAAAAATGTGAATAATACGGATACTTATGCAGATGATATGAATTTTGAAGCATATATAAATATCTTTACACAAAAAGATAATACTGCAAGTTTATATTGTAACCAATTAAGTGTAGAAAAATTCAATGAATATGATGTTTGCTCACAAAAGTCTCACAATGTACATAATAGTAATACTTTATCTACTGGTATCAATGAAATGCAGCAAAGTGATTTTGGAGAATCTGCAAAAGAAAGAACAGAGGCAAAAATTCATAGTGTTGATCCATTTATGCTTTTCCTACAGAATATTAATGACAGTGAAATAAGTAGTGACTCAGAAAGTGATTCACAAGAGACTGACAGTTTATCTGATAACAATGGAAAAGATGCCAAATTTGTTGATTCTCTTCGAAATTTCTGTTTGAAGTACATCCATACTATCCTCACGTTGCGGTCAATGACCTATTACATATCTCGAGGGAAAATACAAATACATATTTCCCAAAAGACGCTCGTAGTCTATTGAAAACGCCAAGATTTACGGAACTACATCAAATGAATAATGGACAGTATTGCCATTATGGATTAAAACGTGCCATTACTATTTTTGTGCTGAATTTTATAGAAAAAAATATAAACGTTGATTCAATACAATTGCTTGTCAACATCGATGGTGCTCTTTTAGCCACATCCTCCGAAAAAGGGCTATGGATTATTTCATGCTCGGAAACAATATTGAACGATGTCGAATTTGTTGGCATCTATCACGGAGAAGATAAGCCTCCCGACAGCAACACTTTAGTCAAAATGTTTGTGGACGAATTAATACTTTTATGTAATCATGGTTTCGAGTATGATAGCAAAGTATATAAAATCACATTACGAGCCCTCATATGTGACGCCCCAGCAAAAGCTTATATCTTAAAAGTGAAATATCACACAGGATATTGCAGTTGTACAAAGTGTCAGAAAGAAGGTGAATGGCTAAATAAAATTTGTTTTTCTGGTGATATTGCTACTTTAAGAACAGATCAAGATTTTAGAGATTATAAGTATGTGGATGAAGAGTATCAACGTGAACAAACAATTCTAGCTGACATTCCGAATTTCGGATTGGTCACAAATGTTCCGTTAGATTACATGCATCACGTTTGTTTGGGTTAAAATTAATTGAGCAATGGATAAGCGGAAGAAGCAAAGTGAAATTATCTGAATATCAGCGAAAAATGATATCTGACAGATTAGTGAACCTACAAAAATATATGCCGTCCGACTTTAGCAGAAAGCCGAGAAAATTTCAAAATGTTCGACGTTTGTGGAAAGCGCACGAGCTTAGGCAATTTTTGTTGTACTCAGGGCCCGTAGTACTATATATAATATTTTAGATGAAAATGCATATTTTAATTTTTTATTCTTGCACGTGGCTATATCAATATTAGTTAACCCTATTCTGTCTTCTAATGATTGTTATTTAAATTATGCTGAACAGCTTTTGATGAATTTCGTTAAAAGTTTTCAAGTTTTATATGGTGCTAATAACGTGACTCATAACGTTCATAACCTTTTATATCTCGTTGGAGATGTAAGAGAGTACGGTTGCTTAGACTCTTTCAGTGCTTTTCGTTTCGAAAATCACATCCGAAAAATAAAGCAATTAGTAAGAAAAGGGGATAAACCTTTGCAGCAAATACATCGCAGATTAGGAGAAATCGTAGCATGTAAAACATTCAGTGGATATAAATAACAAAACTTCTGTATTGTCAAAAAATTATTATAATGGTCCTATACTTCCATCTCATTCACGAGATAATCAGTTTCAAATTTTTAGAAAAAACTCATTATACTTAAATATTGCTGATTGCGTTGAAAACATAGACAAAAATCAGTTCATTATAGGTAAACCGTTGGAAACAATCGATAACTTTTACTCTTATCCGTCAGATTCCAGGACTTTAAATATTAAAGTAGTGAAATATAGCAATGAAAATTTACAATCAAATACAAATTAATAATAATTTTTCATTAGAGTATTATGATCATGAAAATTATTCATATAATGTATACAAGCGATCTGATACATGGTATAATCGAAATTTTATATTTAAAATCAAAATATTGTTTTGTATACGTTTTGTATATATTCTGCACTTACTATATTAAGACACAATATTTTAAATAATTATTGTTGTAACCTGTTTTTGAGTAAAAGAGAGCCACATTGTAATAATTTTCTGAGGGCAATCTGAATGCTGCTCTCATAATCCTTTTATAAAATAAATAATTGTTAATCACCTTTTGTTGTACATCAAAAAGTTGTTTGTAACAAACCTCTAAATAAAAATCTATAAACATTGATCACGATGTTTTAAAAACGTTTATTTTTGGTGTAGAATAAAACATTTATTAAACATCCCTTTCATGTTTTAAAAACGTTCTTTTTATAAAAAGCATTTTTCGGTTTGATAAATTTCTATAACGTCATAAAAACGTCACATAAACGTTTAAAAATAAACGTTTATCTACTGTATTTGCAACGTTTATCCTACGTATTTTTTACGTTAAAATTACGTTTTTATAAAACCAATTCTATAATAACAAATCTAAGATGCGGACATTTTTCATGTTTTATGAACGTTATTTAAACATATTTTCAACTAATTCTGAAAAACGTTTTCCGGTATTTTTTTAAACGCTTTTTAAACGTTTTTTAGCCGTTCTGTGCTATCAGGGAAATCATATAATTTTCATGAGAAAATTTAAATCTCAACATTTTAAATATCATAGGGTCCTCATAACCTCATAAAATCATAAATGGTCTCAAAACATTCTGAACTTCAGTTGGCTAGTTGTAAGGTTTAACAGAAATAGTAATTTTGTTATACACGGTATACAGGATGAAAGACAAAGAATATGAATCCTGATATCTTTTAAGCTAAACGGTCTTATAAGCTGCAAAAAGAACCTAGCCGAGGTGATCAAAAGATCGATATTTTCCCAAAATTTCAACTTAATTAAAGCATTTTTACTCCTGTAATCGTACGACATGAAAAACCCATTTTTTTTAGTTTTCGATTTTTAGCTTGAAAACTAGTCATCAAAATGGTTTAAAATTTGTTCATAACGCGTGCATCGAAAACGTGCTTTTCGCCTACGAAAAAGTGGAGCGAAAGTCGAGTTTTTCAAGCCTGTGCGAAAGGCCTTTTTAGTGTTTTTGTGTGTATATGTGTATATACATATAAACACACCCAAACACACATATATACATACATCTTAAGGTGAAAGTGTTTTTTCCCTAATGGCAAAAGTAGGTAGCACTTTCGCCTCCAAAATTTTCAAAATTTCTAAAATTTTTGGAATTCTTCTTTTTTAGGCGTGCTAAAAAGAGCGCTGTCGATACCCTGATTATAAATAAGCAGGGTTCACAATAAGGGGCGAATTGGCTTTTTTAGAATCGGATGATGATTGAGCACGAGTGGGAGTTGAGGTCGCCGCAGGCCTCGCTTGAAAAAGCCAACTTTTGTCCCTCGTTGTGTAATGTTCTATTTCATAACACGTGCATCGACGCGACAAACGCGCTTTTCGCTTACGAAAAAGTGGAGCAAAAGTCGAGTTTTTCAAGCCTAAGGCCTTTTCAGTGTTTTTGTGTGTATATGTGGAATTCTAAGAGAAAAATGCACTTTTTTGGTTGCAGAAATCGAAAAAGTCAAATGATGAGGCATGCGCCCGCAACTTTTACTTTCTTATTACAATAAACATGTACACATGTTTAGAACAATGCAAAACCACGTTCCAACACCAAAAAAGTGCCTTGAGACACTATTTTATAGGTCCTTCAAATTTGTCCAAAAATAGACATTGTTCAACGGCATGTACCTAATACACATAAAGGTACAAACTGAAAATGTATTACGGTAGAATAAAAGAACGGGAAAAGAGCTTTGATTTTTTAAAAATGCGTAGAAAATGCTTGATTTTGTCAAAAGTTACGCACACTTGAAAATGCAGAAAAAATCATTAATAAAATAAATACGAATTTCTTGACTTTCTGCAATTTTTTCATATTTTCAATCGTGTGTAACTTTTGACCAAATCAAGCATTCTCAATGCATTTAAAACAATGTCTATTTTCTGACGAATTTGAAGGGCCTATAAATTGTGACAAGGCACTTTTTCGATGTTGGAACGTGGTTTTTCATTGTTCTTAACATGTACAATTAATTGTTCTTAACATGTACAATTAATTGTTCTTAACATGTGTCTTTTTCGGTTTCTACAACTTTGTTAAATTGTCAATACAGCTGTATAAAGCATATTTCTATCTCATTAAAAATGGGTAGTTACCGGCAATTTTCAGTCATGTAAAATGTGAACAGTTTGAATCGGATTTTTTCTACCAGGGTGGACTTCAATCCAAATAATTATAGAATAATTATTGTCCAAGATTTGTTATCTTTAACAGATTCGATGAAGAACATTTGTTTGGCGTGCATAAATACAAAAACAGGTTGTATTTCTTCTACTACCTGTATTATGTGTGGACGCTGGTCACATAAAAAATGTTTGCTGCATTATGAACAAAGAAATTCTAAAAACTATGAGATATCAATCATATCATCAATAAAAGCTTGTTTATTTTGCCAGTTTTGAGAATAATTAAGTTGCGATATCCATTCGGGAATATCTTCATCGCTTCTGCATTTTTTCAAGCAACATCCAAGTAGCTCCCGAGCAGCTTCTGCTATGTCTCTGGTAATCATAAATATTTTCTTCTCTTTTGATACTCAACTATTCTAGGTGTATTAGCTACGTAACTTTTTGATTTATTATTTGCAGTAAAGACTTGCAAATTTAGAGCGATCAAGATAATGTGATCGATGGAAACGTAAACAAATTACTACAGCTCCGGACAATATCCATTACTTCACTTCGTATTATACAACAGCATGTTTCGAATTAGATAATTCATAAGAATTGAGAAGATGTCGTCCATCAATGGTTAAACATTCTTCACGCCTTGTTTGTGATGATTCGCCAGGAAGTGCGTGACTAATGTGGTGTCTAATTTATGAATGGCAAATATTGTAACATATTTTAAACTATAATTTTTTACAATAACTGTTGTACCTTTTATTGATATTCTCATGAAATATAATTTATACCCATAAAAATACACAAGATATCGCTACTTTTAGGAAATTTAAAATGTCCAGTTTTTTCACATTTTACTTAGCCAGTTTTTGTCTTTACGGACATTTTAAATGGTTGCTTTTCTACCAGGGAATTTTTGAGTTTATATGAATATAATTAGTTATATAACTTCATGAAGTGCAATTATATTGCAATACAAGTATATATGATATAATATATCACACGACAAATACAGGAGATGTTTCACTTTCAGACTTTATTATTGGCCATCTTGGACACACGTGTAGTATCTGTTCCCCTATATACTTAAGATTTAATTTAAAGATTAATGCACGTGAGTAGTATTGAAATGCATGTGCCCGAAATTCTTTCGCAAGTGGGTCCACTTGCACTCGAAAGGTGCAGCCGATTGTATAGCCGTAAAACGGCGCGAGAGCGGAAAAAAGAAAAGGAAGGAAGTCTGCGGTCACGTAATAAACGTAACGCCATACGTAACTCGACCTTCCCCGAGAGTTAATCTCTTAAAATTCGTATTAATTAATTTGCAGCTTTTATTATTACTATAATAATGATAGAAATCTAATTATTATTAATTAATACAGGATATGTCAGAAATAGAGAATATACATGTAAAGAATTTTACAATAAAAATTACATAGAAATTAAGGATCAAAATTACCATGCTCACACAATAACATAGGGACGCTCCGCCATCTAGAGCACTTTTACTGCATCAGCACAGTAACATTTTTGGTACTTTTTTTTTTCTTCATAGCCTCTATATCATGATATTTTGTTGTATATATGTTCGTAACGCATTCTTAACGTCGTATTATTGATATATAAAGGGTTCTTTGTATATGACACACTTTGAACCAAGAAATTCGTTGGATCAACGAACGTACATCAGGGTTACATTTGGAGGTTATGGAAGCAGATGACGCACATGACCGCGCATGATTTTCCTTTGCAGCACGGTAAACATTTTCGACATCAAAAAATTTACAGTGCCGGTTCAGTAAAATTTGCGGGGAGCAAGATAAATAATATGTTGGGTCAGATAAAAACTTTCTATTCCGTGCTATTCCGGTAATTTTTACTGAAAAATTCTTTCCGTGTAGTGCATGTGGCACAACTACACCAAATTATTAAAATGCCCAAAAATGAAATTTTTTAATTAACAGAATAACTTTATCAAACAAATAAAAAAATATGTCAAATTATTAGAATAAAAAAAATCAAACGACATCTTCAGCTACCGAAAACATTACAAATAAAACAAAAGGTAAGCCGTTAAATAATACATAAACAAGATAATTTATGCCATCCTTAGTGGAAAATTAGCCCCATATCTGCGCAGAATCTGACGAATTTTATGCTAGGTGGCCAGAATATCTTGGAGAATCTGCGTATAATCTACTCCCAGTGGTGACGGTACTCGGCTAGAATATGGTGGTGAGCCGAATAATAGTAAGGAATTTGATGTTATACATTAATTAAAACTAGTTTTCTCCTGGACTCTCGATAGAATTTAAAACATAATTAGTCGAAACTTGATACTCGAAGGGTTTTCGGGGTCCCTGAATCCGAATATAGTGACGGCAACGCTCTCCGAGGTACCTAGTGCCCGGGGTGGCCAGTACCAACGTCGCACTATGGGCGATTTCAGGAAAAGTAGTGTCAAAATAAAATTGCGCCTCAAATAAAGTGCTAAGGGTATTTTTTTTTTTTTAATTAAGGTTGTACTTCTCAAATATAAGGAAAAATACTAGAATATTGTTTTCTAATGATGTCGAGCCGGGGCACTTATGAAAATTACGAAATTTTAAGAAAACGATATTTCAGCTACTTGTTAATGCATTAATATGCCATAAAAATGCATTTTAATATAATTGGGAACTTTTGAGACAATAATATAATATTTTTTTAACAATTAAACGATTTTTTCGTATACACAACCTAAAAATTCATCTCTTTCGACCTATTGTACAGAAACGTGAATCTGGGACTTAAAATTATCATAAAACACGGACCTCTAATTTTATTAGCTTCGAATATTATATTCTAATAATACGGCACTATATAAATAAGAAAACATGTTATTTTAAAGTATTCTAACCTACAGGACTTTTAAATCTGAGAAGTTTCATTCTGTAGCATGAAAGATTTTGAAGTTAACACACATAAAGTTGGTGATAAAATAAAATATTATTATTCTCATCACATATAGCGTACATAAATTGTTATTTACAAGCACGCACGCGCACGCCATTTTTATGTCATATTAATGCATTAACAAGTGGCAAAAATGTCGTTTTCTTAAAATTTCGTAATTTTCATAAGTGCCCCGGCTCGACGTCATCAGAAAACAATATTCTGGTATTTTCCCCTATATCTGAGAAGTACAACCTTCATTTAAAAAAAAAAAAAAATTGTCCCTAGCACTTTCCTGAGATGCGCAATTTGATTTTGACACTACTTTTCCTTAAATCGCCCATAGTGCGTCGTCTCCTAGAGTTTCAAGAAAAATTAACAACACATTTCGTCCAGAATCTTCACTCGGGGTTTTTTTCGGTCGCAGAACACGAATATCGTGACGGCAACGCTCCTCGAGGTATCTGGGAGCCGGGGTGGCCAGTATCAACGTCGTCCCCTAGAGCTCGCTATTGTTGTACATTTCAAGAATAAAAAGTTATGAACTATTGATTACAATAATCACACCTTATCTTCTGTATTGGAACCTGACACACTTGCCCCGACCTCTCGCGGTGAGTATCAGAACTAGAAGATCCCAGGCGAACCCCTTGCCTAATTGATTTGCCAAGAAGCGGAAATTATCTTTTGACAACTCCAAAAATGCAAAAAACAATACTTCCTTATCAACTTTTATCCCATAATCTGGAAACTGATATAGTGTCCCATGCTAGGCACCCTCTCGGGCTGGGCGCATCTCCCCTAATAATATACCCTTATTATTATTTTTACAAAAGGTAAGGCTGCAGTTCTACATTTTCTCGAGTTATTTAATGCTCTAACTGAATTTTATTTGCAGAATGCAATTTGCGTGTATGTTTACCGTAAGCAAGAAATTCTATATTATGTAAAAGTAGGTAAATAAAAAAACATTATTCTATAAATGGGTAGATTTATTAATATCGTCGCAAACGTTTGACTACACAAGTCTCAAGTAATGCAATTTATAAAACTAAAGTATCAGAAAATTTCAACTAAACACAATCATCTCCAATATTTACAAAAACAGCTAACACATTCACGCGGGTATTGAAACCACTTTAAACTAAGTTTTAATGGTGGTAGGAGTAGTGGGTGTTGATGGCCAGTGGTTCGTGGTGCGAGATAGTCTTGATGGGGATGTGATGGTGGATCGGCTCCCTGTGGACAGCGGCGTGGAACCCGATGTGTTTGCCAGCGGTGTAGTGGACAATGCGTTTGTGTCCGTCAGCATCGATGAGTGAGTAGCTGCCGTGGACGGTGTCTCCGTCTCGTTCCTCGTGCTGGCTCTTGATGTCTCCAGTGTGCGAGTCGTGCACTTCGTAGGCGAACTTGTACTTGGGGTGGTGGTCGTAGTGGTCTTCCTCGACCTGGTGCTCCGACAACTGGGCACCGCCGAGGCTGTGGTAAGATTCCGGCAGAATAGCGGCGTTAGCCACGGCTGCCACGAGGGCCGGAAAGATGATGAACTACGAGGAAGAAAATAATGTTACAATTGATCGAATCGCATTAGCGATTTGAAACTGTGACTCTTTCAAAGCTCGAAATCACCTTGAAAGCCATGTCTGCCTGTTTGTCGATCTGGAATGCGACTGATGCTGATTGGAATGGATTTTGGTCTTTATATACTGCTGTTGCCTGAGCTCGTAATGCATGTGCCCGAAATTCTTTCGCAAGTGGGTCCACTTGCACTCGAAAGGTGCAGCCGATTGTATAGCCGAAAAGCGTCGCGAGAGCGGAAAAAAGAAAAGGAAGGAAGTCTGCGTTCACGTAATAAACGTAACTCCATACGTAACTCGACCTTCCCCGAGAGTTATTAAATCCTTTACAATTCGTATTAATCAACTTTAATCTTTCGTTATTTCTACATTATAGATCAAAACAAATGTTTATTGAATATACAAAGCTGATTTACAATGGTCGACTGCAAAAAGTACTTTTCAGCAATTATTATATTAAAGCGGACATCGAAATATTACGTATTTTTAAAATCACATTTAGTATTTGATATTCTTTACTATAATATAATTACATTGGATTTTTTATTTTTGTTCCCGTTTTTAACAGAATCATAAATGCCGCTGAATAATTTTCAATTTCAGTATCATCGAAAACGACATTATTGTCTATTATCCAATTTTTGTAAGGTATTTGTGTGAGTATTGAGTATTCCATTTTACGGGCAATCGATTGATCATTATTTGATGTGAAAATTCCAGCGAGAAGGGATATCTAAAGATAGACGTTACAGCGGATTATAATTGCAGCATTAGAGACAGACATAAAAGCATCGCATATACTTAACGAAATTATAGATATTAAATTGTTATGCTTTACCTTCATATTTGTGGCTGCTCTGCTACAAGCATCAAGTAGGCCTTTTTCGATTCCTTTATTTTTGTAAGAAGGATGTACGCAAAGAACATAGATGCATAAATACGTATCATGACCAGTAGATTCGTAAATGTTTGCTTGTTTAACTAAAGCGCCTTTTAATCGCATCATCGCTTCCAGAGCTTCTCCAGTAAATATCTGTTAAATAAGCGAATATTATGAAAGACAATGGTAAGGTTTTATTTCTCACTCCAAGAATATAAATTCAACATATACTATTAGATTAAAATGACGGAAGGTATATTAAATAACATTGTTATATAACCTTTTTAATTAAATTTCTTAAATTTAAGTGATCAATATAAAAGAGATTTAATCCAAGCAAATGATAATATGGAATAACATACCTGCACACGACTATAGGTATTACTTTTGTAGAGAAAGCTGTTGATTCTAGTTATGGCTGCTCCGATTATGCGTCCAGACTTAGCACTAATAGCGACTAGGCTTGTTGTGTCCTTTAGCCATATTCTTATTAAATCCAAATAACCACTTACCGATGCAGAATCTTTGAGTAATTTAATAGATTTGCACATGGGTTCTTCGCGAAAATAGTGATGCTGTTTTTATATATACATATAGATTTTTATATATACATATTATGTGTATATTAAGTATAATACAGTAAAGCAAAGTATATGTATATATGTAAATGATAAATTATGTGTGTATATGCTATGTATATTAAGTACAATTTTATGGGTTCAATAAAGGCAGAAAGATTTAACTTCAATTAGTGTAAGAACTTCTTCATGTTGATTATCTCGAAGATCTTGAATTTTAAATTTTGATTGCGAAGTCCATGTGATTGGAGCTGTTATTTTCGTCTCAATAGCAACAGCCACATCATCTGCCAGTCTTTCCATTTTCATTAAGTTAGTTAATTAGTAAATTTTCAAATTTATCAACTATCTACAAATATTCAATATGCGTAGTTGCTGACACTTAAAATAAATTTTAAAAACGTACACGTTCCGGTGACAAATACGAAGTTCATTTCTTATATAACCTAAAGCATGAACGGCTTCGCATTAAATTCTTCCACTGACATCAATTTGTTTAAAAGAAGATCGTCGCTGTTTAAACCTACATTGGACAATGATGATGTTTTGAAACAGTCGTTATCTGCGTTTATACAGTCACACCGAGAGCAAGAACTTACAGTTTCGGATGCACCAATTACGTGGGAAAGACTTTCAACAGGATATAGAATCGTTGATTGTCAGGTTCATAGAACAGAGGAACTTCTAGAACTTTTAAAAGTATTATAAAAAAAACGATTAAAATTTGAAGGAAAATAACTTCTAATAATATTTTGAATTATATTTTCCAGGCACATTACTTTTGTTCTAATCATTCATGCGCATCATCAACTTTGTACATCGATTCTAATACGATAAATAAATATCAAAAATTTATTCTAGATTTAATATCTAATAGTAATAGTTTTTGTGCAATAGAAGAAGGCACTGGAGAAATCGTTGGAGTAGCCATGACAAAGATTACGTTAACAGAAGAAGAAAATTATGAAGAAGAAAATGTAAGCACTACCAATGTTGTTTAGGACTATTGTTAACAATATTTTATTATTATACCTATCTGTAGCAGTACAATAATTTTTTAGCGGATTTTAACAAGTAAAGATGTGTTCAACGTTTTAAAGTTAGAAAAGGCACTTTTGAAAGAAGCCAAGTCGAAGAAAACATATCAATTTGACAAGTATTGCTGTATCCATGTTGTATGCGTTAAACCTAAATATTATGGAAAAGGAATTGGCACTTCATTAGTTCGAGCTTGTTTGTCGAAAGCTCAGGAACAGCAATGTCCTCTATGCATTGGAATATTTTCCGCAGGACCAAGTCAAACTATTGGTATATACGAATATTATTGCTTCAAAATATAATAAGAACGACCGTTAAATTACTATATTAAAAAAATTGTGCCTGTTTTTTCTTTTTAATTTGTCAATAATATAAGGTTTAATAAGAATCTATGGTTTCAGCGCAAAGATTTGGTTTCGAAATTTTAGCAAAAATGCCATGGATTAACGTGAAAACATCTAAAAACAAAAAGTACCATCCGCACGTGGAATCTTCCCTTTTAGAAAACAGCTTTGTTACGTGTATGGGTTTATTGCTTCCGTCAAATAAGAATATTAATAGGATTTCAAATAAATCTAAAGATGAATCTACGTATGGGCAAAATATATCATGAAAATTTAAAAATGTGCACATGTGAATTATTAAATATTTTGGGAACGTATAATTTAGTATTTTAAATTTTCATATATACGAAAACTGACTTTGTGTTAATAAATTCTTGATAAATAAAACGTAATACATGAACAATTTTTTCATTTTCGATCAACGATTTAATGAACATTTTGAACATATCGCTCTTCTGTCAAAGTAAATATATAAAAAATTTTAATTCTTTTATCCATGCCTGCGATTGCAAATCATTTTATATTTACATGTATAAATTTTAATATAAAATTTATAATTATTGCACTCCTATTTTTAACTGAATATTTTGTCAGTCACACTAATCTGCATGTTAACTAATTCTACATTATAATTAATTAAAATCAATAATAATATATAGCACCACGTCTTATATGTGATTCAACAAATATGAAGAATTGTCTGAGTATCGTTCAAAGCTCATCCCTGATTGGTTTATACTGATACGTAACGCCATCTATATCACGAATCGATGGCATCAGATCACTCCAGAATTTCAATCGTTCTGGGAAAAGATTCTTGGACATATGGATATCTTTAGAGTTGCCAATATTGAGATATTCCAAAGCCGGTGTGTGTACTGGTTTCCATTTAGTTGGTGTATCAGGAGTTATTTCAGGTGTGGGATTTCTGAAACATACGAAATTTTTTTAGAAATTTCTTTTTCACAATGTTATTATAGTTTTTGATGGCTTTTGTAGGTATTATACTCAGAACAGATGACCATGACTCAGACTTATACGCTGACATCACATTCTATACAGCCAGTATTAATTATTCTCATTATATGTTTCTCAAACTTTCAGAATGTTCATAAATTAATAATGTGATATGCAATAAAATATCTAGAGATGTATTTTATATACCAATAGGGGATAAAACTACCAGATAAGAAACAAAAATACATTTGTTCAAAGATTTTAAATATTATGATATGATGATATGATATATGTATTAACATTAAAATCATAGTAGTCAACTATTATATAATTTTATAGCACTACTGCGTGGCTTCAATCCGTTTTTAAGACACGCTTATCTGTGGGATTATTTTGACCCCACTGTGCCAGAAAGAACCACTTACGCCATGGATAAGCGTGTCTTGGCCGATTTAAGGCAGGCACTGCTATAAAATATTCTATACGATACGCATGTCTCCAGTGACATTTTCTGGTTAACTCGCCGTGCCAGAAAATGCCACTTACGTGCCACTAGTATCATAGTGTACTATATTGGACACTGAATAATGTCTTGAAAATTTTTGCGAGTATAATATATCGTAGAGACATTTTTATGTAAAAAATAGTATTTATAGCACGCTATAAATTTGAGGTTAGCGTGCTATTAAAATATTTATCACTATAGTGAAATACAACTATATCATAGCATTTTTATATGCGACGGTAACATCTGAATTTCAAACACGTACCCAAATTTGGCGAAATTGTACCAAAGAGCCGTGACAATGTCGATGATTCGGTTATCTTCCTTACTAAGTGGAATGTCTTGGAAAAGCTGCTCGCCTACCGGGAATAGATATTGTAATTCATCTGCATGAGAGACTCCGTAATCTTCTGTGGGGTCACCGAAAATTCGACTGAACGAAGCACTTCCTCTGTATGAGAAGTAATAGTAGTAAATCGGCGAGGAGAACAACTTCAGGTGATCACGTACAGCTTCATCGGCGGCATAGTTAAACCAGGCATCGGAGTACATCTTTTGAAAAGAATTTATTTGAAATCATGCATCCATCATTAATTATAATTCGTGATGTGTAAATAAGAAACTTACATTGATAACTTCATATTTAGTCGACTTGTCTAAAGGTTTATCACCAAAATAAAATTCACGAATCGCTTTCGATACATTTTTGTAGTTTTGCTTTGGGCATGTATCTTCAAATAACAAAGTTGTTGGTGCGAGATTCTCAAAATCTTTATCCAGACGTTTTATTAATGCACCATTGTTTAATCCGTAAAGCCCTGGAGAATTAAAAAAAAAAAAAAATCAGTATTGAATACTAAATAATTCACTTTGTTAATTCTCTTTTTATACTTACCAGGTACTCTGAGAGTACCCTCGTGAGAAGTGACTCCTGTCATCCAAGTAATGTCACTAAGTCTGCCATTCTTCAAGGAAATTGCTGGATCCTCTTTCAAAAATGCTCCTGGATGATCTGGTTCAATAACAGGTCTAAACGGTATCATGGGACAGTAGTCGAACACCTGAAAACATTGCAAAATTAGCCTCGAAATTCCAGACGTAATTAGGGTTGCGTGCATACAGAACGGTAATCTGTCCGTAAGCATTAATTAATTAAATGTGTATTTTTTACCGCATGAGCGAGAGAAAGTTGTGAAATGATGCAAGATCATCAATAATTTTATCATAATATTGAAGATCACGTGAAAATCATTGTGGACTTAACAAGTATGTCATGGGTAATTAGTTTGCTGAAGCAAACTTTCTCGAGGTGGCTGATATAATAAAGTAGCTTTTGCTACAATTATAGTTTGTACTGGAAAGATAAGATATTTAAAAGAATTATACGTGTAATACATGCACGTTTTCTAGAATTTTTGATCGACGACAACAAAATCGTCACCAGCAGGAATGAACGATAAATGAACAAAGCTAGTTTACAGTAGCAGAAGCAGTATAAAGCACATTGCTATACTATAGAGAGTTCAATCATTGCATTTCGCAATGATAGAATGTCCTTAATTTACACAAGGCTCTCCGTAGCAAGTTGATGGATGGTTTTAACAGTAAATAGTAAATAATTCCCCCATAATGATCTATCTCTACACCGAGCGTCAGAGTTTTTACGATCGCTTGCAAGAAGGTGGAAATGGTGCTGCTGGCAATGACTCCAGCGAACTGCATCGAACGTGCATGCAATACTTGAGCTGCATTTAGCGGATGTGGATTGGTTAATTGATGTATGTGTGAAATTGGTATCAGTTGCATGTATATGTATCACTCGGCATATTTCACTAAGGATTAACGTCGCTATAAACAAACAACTGGCAGCGACATTTCTTTTCTGCATGCTTGGTCAATTTCGCAGATTTGCTCTAACAGGCGTTATGAGCGAGTGGTTTGCTCACGTATAACGAAGTCCATCAAAATTCTTGCTCAACGACTTTCGCAATGCTTTTATATAGCTTATATGACTAGACGCATTCGCGTGATGATTACATACGGATATTACACGGAATACCTTTGTTTTGAATGACGTTTTCTCGTTCTTTCAATATGTTTAAGAAAAAATTAAATTTCAGCGCGTATTTGAATTGTCTCACCTTGGAAGCGTAGTAAAATTCTATATATAAGTAAGGAAGTCTTGGCTTTTATCGAATGCACTTATATTTGTATAGTTATTGAATTATTTCGCATTTATACTCATATAAGTTTATTACATCCGCTGTATTTAAAGCTCTAATTATTATAATAATTCAAGTATAATGAGCTATATTTTCAAACAGTTATTTTGTCATCCATATTACGCGATGGGCTCATTCATATTTATGAAAAGAATTAACGATTATCACATGATTATCTCAGTAACCGTTATTTCTTGTTACTTATAAATGATGCAGGTGAGCTATTTCGCACACTTTGAAATTCAATTCGAAGATTACCGGTCATGCAACGCGATCATACACTCTAAATCAGAAAAATAATTGACATTAAATCGTCGCTCCCTGCGAAAAACATTAGATCCCAAATTCCCCGCGAAAGCTATCAGATTTCACATTTTCGCCACAAAAACTAATAAATAGATTTTACGTTTTTGCCACGAAGACTAAGAGATTTCAGATTTTGACACAGCAGCATGAAGTGTTTCTATAGTTGAAAAATACTATAAATTTAATACTATATAAAAGCTATCCTGTTTTTCTAGAATTTATAACCGCACTGTTTTAACATGTTGCCTCCGCGACGCAATAGTCGCCGCGGCAAAAACGTGAAATCTCCTATTCTTCGCGGCAACTGTTGAAATGTGAAAAGTTTTTCGTGGCGAGATATGAAATCTCATATTATTCGTAGGGGGCGACGATTAGTGTCCAAGGGCGCAACAAATTCAAAATCAAATGTTCCCATCTGTAGCGTCTGTAGGCAATTAGGCATATAGCAGAATCGAAAAATAGAAACCGGTCAGACCTATACTAATTGAGTTTCAGTATGACTAAAGTTATAAAATCAGTACCATACAGTATAAATAGAATAAAGTAACGCAACGAAGCCTACATGTCATTTTCGGAATTCATCAAAGACGTATGCAATCTTGGTCGATATATCGCTATACGTGCAATCAGCAAAATCATTCGATACATATAAGCCGGTTTTTTGTTTACGCTTTTTCCGTTTCACGCTCTCGGAGGCTTGTGAGCGCGACTGGCTGCCGTATATAGACTTGCAACTAATGGCGCGGAAACATGATTTATTCGTCATGAGAATTTAACAAGCGCATACGAAATGACCAGAAGAATTCTGTACGATTTACTGGAGGAAATTCAAACCGCAATTATGAGCTGTGGCATCGTATACGCGCGCATTGGAAGTTTGTTCTGTTTTCAAAAGAATTTACGCGGAATGTTTTCCTATGGGTAACTGGAAATCTATACTCGATTTCCCCCGCAGTATATACCGATCGTTATCCGTTTATGCAAGGAAAAGTGTTAATTTTTTTCTTAGTTTCTCAGCAGAGACTACTGCCGTTCGGAGCTGAGAGTATAGGATTCCAGCACGTTTAAATCCAGATGATAAATCAGGCGTACGTACAGGCTATTCGTATACTAATCTAAGAAAATCACCTCACCCGATATACAAAGTTTCCAGAGAAGTTGTTGATTACGCTGTGCGGCAGCAACGCTGCATAAATTAACCATAAGCAATCTCAGGTGAGGCTATTTTTACGTGGATTCCTCGTTTTCAAAGCAGCGCGTGCGATAAGTATGCTTCCCAGACGGTAAACTCGTTGGATAAAAGGACAAAAACAGTAGATATTTTACAATCCACCCGCTCGGCGAGCAACTACTGCATGCGTCGTATATATACTACTCATACGCAAAATTTTTCAATATTCAATATTTCAATTAAACGAGCTCACCTGGAAGGCGCGATCGGTGCCGATGATGTCGACGGCGTCTTTGGTGCGTAGGCAGTCGACGAGTTTGCGCGAATCGTCCTTCGGGCAGCCCAGCAACTCGGCCACCCGCTGGGCCTTCTTCCTCGCGAGGCCCGGCCGCGTCAGGGCCCACGGACACAGGGCCGTGCCGCTCTGAGATATGCCGCGCTGGAAGAGACCTGGCAAACTTGTCTTAATTACGCTACGCACATACGTTTACGTCCAAGTTCGAGTACAGACAGTGGCGTAAGGATTCGCATCTCGGATCGGTGCGCATAGTAGAATCGACGAGCATAAACGCGTTTGGATATGCCGTTCGCCGATTTCAATGATAATTCAACCGATGTTTCTGTGTGATGTAAGTTTGTTTCCATATTTACATCAATACATGCGAGCATCAATTATCGAAAAATCCGATCCGATTGTGTAAAATACAAATATCTCAATTAGCGCGCAGAGTTTCGCACGAGTGATTCGATTTGCAATGCTAATGTTGGTAAGGCAAAATTGAAAAGCGAAACCAGTTTACCGGGCGAGGCAAAAAGCCGCGAGTCTCTTTGCGAAAAAATCGGGGAAGCGAGTGCTCCTAGACATATATGAGATATATTATAGTGGCGCATACGTACCTCTTGACAGGGGGCTTGTCATGTGATAGTGCACGGCGACTCCGCCGGCGCTCTCGCCAAACAGCGTCACGCGGTTGGGGTCCCCGCCGAAGTCCGCGATGTTCTCGTGGACCCAGCGGATCGCCTGCGCCTGGTCTTTCATGCCGTTGTTGCCTGGCGCCACAAGGTCCTCCGTGCTCAGGAATCCGAGTGGTCCCAACCTTGATAGCCGATCGTTAGCATTTGCATTTTTATATGAACGATGTATATGTATATACGCTACAGGCTGATCCGCGCGTACGTCTTTTTCGCGCACTAGGAAATTAATTCTTAAACTAGTTCTGAGACCTGCGGATGGTATTTTTCATCTCGACGCTACTGATAGTGTTGCCGAGTATTTCTGGAGAAGTAAAAAACTAGTTTTCGATCGTAAGAAAAAATGTACCTGTAATTGACGGTGACCAAAATAACATCGTGATCGAGCAAAAATTTTGGTCCGTAAAACTCGGAGTGTCCGGCTCCGGTAACCCAGCCGCCGCCGTGGAACCAAACCATGACAGGATAGGCGCCGTAATTTTCCTTCTTTCTACCGGGAAGCTTCGGCGTGTGTACGTTGAGATACAAGCAATCTTCGATTCCAACTATTTCCTCCTGGTGCGTGTATATGTTTCTCTGAGTGCAGATGTTCGCATCTTCCTTGGCCGATCGGACACCGGCCCAGGCGGCAGCCGGTTTCGGAGGCTGAAACATTAGCGCTAATTAGGCCTCGAGAAAACAACGCCATACACCATTAATTTTTCCTCCACAATTTACAACATTATAATAAGAAAAAATAATAGTGGACTGTGTGTAGCGTAAAAATAATAAGTTGGATTTCTACTGTGATTTTTATTGTTCCATCGTAAAGCGTAAGAGCACATTGCTGGTAAGCATTCTCGACCTAACGTTACATTTTCATGCATCATTGCATTTAGCTGTAAGTTGAAACAAATCCTGCGCATATAATACCGTAATCGTCATTTTATAAGGACCGTTAGTTATAATGATAACCAAATGACACTGGCAACAGAAAGTCGGATTTTAAAGTAGACGGTAGGAAATAGGAAGTATTTGATACACTTGCTTCATGCTGCGGGTGAATAAACCTCGAATAAAAAAATAAGGATAAAACATCGTTCTATCGAAGAAACTTGAAATCATATTACATAATTCAAAAGTTAAAATTACAAGAATCTGCAGTTTTAAAATATATAAATGTTTTTTTTTTTTTTCGTTTTTCTAACCGCGTGTTTCCAGCGTGTATTTTTTAAACGAAAAGTAAAATTTGAATCTATTGTTTTACCTCGAAACGAAGTTCGCTTATAGGTGGCAAAGCGTACGGTATTCCTCTAAAGCCAAAAAACTCTCTTCCTTTCCGACTTTTCATAACAGTACCTTCCAATGTGCCATTTTTTATATGCGCTAGCGGCTTGTAGGTTAGCGCACTATCCGCTAGCAAAAATGTGCCCAACAAGAGATACAAAAATCCTCTCATGGTTTGCAGAATCAACTGAAAATAAAAATGAATTCGAATCACTAACAATCGACAAGTGCCACTTTAATCGACATTCCGCCTTTACTAAAATGCAATAGTTGCTTGATTTTGTACACGACGATGTTGAGTAAAATAAAAATTCACTTTGGAAGTATAAAATATGCGTGTTTTATTACTAAAAAATTAATTGCAAACGTAATGTAAAAAGTACTTGTTGTATTGCTGCGCCGGAGAGATACGTGTACTCCCCGCGATGTCAGGAGTGAGACTGCGAGTGACTCTGGAAAGCTTACGCATAGGTCGATATGGTGGTGGTATGAGAATATTGGCCGATATTTGTGCATGAAATTAATTCGCAAAAAATTGTTTAATTCCAATCGTATTAATCTTTTCTTTTTTTATCAACATCCGTGAGTGGTTGAATATCTAATTTGAACATTTGAAATTATAAACATTCTTGCTAATTTTACAATTGTTTCAATACATCCAGGCTATCATTAAACAAACTGTAATATAATTAATAGGCTATTTATTAATTGCATTCAATCATATTATATTCTTAACTAAAATAACATATAAAACAAGTATCTGCAGCGGAAAAGCAGAATTAAATAATTTGTAAAATTGACCATATCTAATCGAGTTATATAATTTTAGGTGTAACGGAACTGGCCGTTATCGAAGTGACATTTCGCCATTATTAGCTCGTAAAGCCTAACCAAGGGATATAAGAAATTTTCCCGGGCATAGGATACGTTTCAAAGTACCCACCATATATATTATTACTTGATAAAATTTGCGCGGACTTTTAGATAGCGCCGATATAGGGTATTTTTTATCTAATAGGTAAAGATAATGTTATACGACCGCAGCTTTTACAAAACATTCAACGATTTTAATTTATGCAGACAACTTTGGGGTCACCTGGAGGCTGGAAGTTTGTCTGTGAGTCATGTGCGTGAAATATAGTTCCGCCAACAATGATATCTTCAAAGTATAGCTCAAGACGAGCATTTCAACTAACTAACTAGAAAATTTCAACAGTTTGAAGCGTTCGTAGGTTATGTAATAAAATCCGTATTTCTGATTCGCGTTCCTTAATTCTTGTGCCAGGCGACCGATTCTCAATTAAATGCTTCACAACAAAGCCCATCACTTTTTTAAGAGAGGATTTGGGGCTAATTCGTTCATGTGACAAATTCGTAATGTGTTTAATTATAAAAGGTTTCAAATTTTAATACTTAAAAAATAATAATTTTCCTAGGTTCAAAGTTTAGGAAAAGACCTTTAATTTAAGTTTGCGTCTGCGTTAAAAGAAAAAAACGAAAAATCATCAAAATTTCAAGTCTTTTATTTGAAATCGAGTAATTCGCTTCTTTTTTCATGATTTTTTCGCTTTTTTAAACGTAGACGTAACTTTTTGCCCAAGCAACCATTTCCAACTCACCAGCGCCTTAATTCTAGGTCTTTTCCTAAACTTTGATTCTAGAAATATGCAGTTTTCGTTTGTATTCGTATTAATTCTTTGCTTAAATTATAAATGAATAAATGTTTCAATTTTAAGCTATCTAGGAGATTTTATTCTGTTTTGAAAAAAAATCCGTTTCTCTCAGGAAGGAATTGCAAAATATACATAAAAAGTTGACAAAAAAGTGATATCAATGGTATTATAAAAAACACTAAATGCAATTCAGTACCTGTCGTATTGTAACTTCTAGTCAGAACGTTACGTTTTCAACTGCAACCGATTATTTCGCAGGGGAGTGCTCTTGTTAATGAATTCAGGGGCATGAATAATCCCCATTACGCTAATCAGTTTCAGATAATAAATGATCGAAAAACCTGCGTTGATTTCCCACCAAATGCACGATGTATACAATACTGTTTTCCATATTACGTAATACAAAAGGCACGCTTAAATCCTTTACTTAAAAAAGAAAAAAAAAGAGCTTGGCCTTGTTATTCAACAACATTAAGTATTTTTTATTTCACTGACATAAATAATAAATATAGGTGTGCGCCTTATTCTCAACTGCTATTACAAATCATTATTTTCTGTGATACTTTTTCATCTAGTAAAATACACGTATAAGTCAATGCTTATGGTTAAAAAATAATTATATATTTTTATGCATTTGAAAGATGACAGACTTTTAAAAAAATGAAAGGTTCTTTATATATAATTTATACTTCTTATACTTATACGGCCCTGTTTCACGTTTCTCTAATATCAACCTCCGCGTGTTTTCCCACGAGTATCCTGACTTACCTTCACAATGTTTCTCGATGTCGGTACTAATGCATGCATTCTTACCAGCTTTCACAAGTAGTTTCATCTTGTCTCTGGTAGATGTCGTCAGTAAGCAGTCGCGCTTCGCTCCAATAGCTTTTCTCAGTTTTTCCAGCTGCTGCGGCGAGGGATGCCTCGTCATGGTCCCGTGCGCGCGCGGCTACACCCCTGATGCTGCATCCTGCATTCGAAGCACGAGGGTCGCCGCAGACTCATCGTTGCAAGGGGGTTCTTTCTCTATCTGAAAAAAAAAAATGAAAGATGCGAGACAAAGGCATCCGTACATGGCGGATAACCTATCGTAGGCAACGTTGATGCGCCATTTTGTATTGCTGTAAAAATGCTGAATCATGCTGAATATTATTAATTTATACTAATCTCAGTTGAGCTGCAATCTTATGATTAATTAAGTCTATGACTCAGGCAGTTATATGTCCAACAGAAGCTA
Organism: Trichomalopsis sarcophagae; assembly: GCA_024372645.1. Classification (NCBI taxonomy): domain Eukaryota; kingdom Metazoa; phylum Arthropoda; class Insecta; order Hymenoptera; family Pteromalidae; genus Trichomalopsis; species Trichomalopsis sarcophagae. The sequence continues at coordinate 890,477 of QLSS01000022.1, read as the reverse complement.
GTTTTGACGCAGACAACAAGCCGCTCTATATTCGCTGGACTCATGGGTATATGAAAGCGATGAAGGAAATGAAATAGTACCGATATGCCACCTTTCTTCACTGGCCGCAGAGACTCGGAGTGCTTAAGCGCTGGCTCGAGTGTCCCGTCTAAAACTGCTTTCGATTAGTACCTCGAGACAATAAGGAAATACACCTTTGTCGTCATATTTGTTTAATTCTCACTTCTTGACGGTAAATAATAAATGAATTCAGAGTGAGAACAGAATGATTACCGTGTGATTTTTATTAGACTACAGGAGTAGGACTAAGGATAAGGTATGTAAAATAAATTATATTAAAATACAGCCATAATCAAATTGTGATTAACGCGTGTATAGTTAATCAAACAAGATATCTAGTATTTACCATTCTATACCTAAATTATTGAAGACGCAGAGCGATTCTCGAGCTCATCTAAACAATTTTGTCGCAGTATTTAGCTCAGAGTCACTGATGCTCCATTACTCTGATCTCAAACGTTAATTGTAATGTTAAGACCGCAAAATTAAAATACCAGAGTTAAAGCCATTGTTATTATTAAAACTATCATTAATTCACCAAGAATAGCTTCTAGTACTCGTTAGATCTTTTAATAAATTATCAATATATGATCCCAAAATAATTAAGAGAAATAAAAAGTTAGTTTATAAAAACTTTCCGAGCAGGCCTACAGACAGATGCTTTTATGTATTTGTAGGCTATCGCTTGGGTCGAATTTTGTATTTTTAATAACCAATGAATAAATAACCAAAAATAATATGTTAATTAACATACGTGGAGAATTTTTTACTTTTTTTTCACGTCACGTGTATCTTAAAACTATATTATATGTGTGTGTACCATTGTTGTACCTGTAAAAATATATCGTGTTCAACAAATTAATTTTAAATGATTAATTAAATGCAATATAAACATTGTTGGATTTCACATGTTTCAACGCGAAAACCGATCTGCAGGAGCTATGCTCGCGCTAGCCTGCCGTCATCTCCGGACTTCGATCAAGGTTAATCGAAAGCGACACCCGCGATGCTTCGCATTTCGATGGAATCGTGGCTAATGAGGAGCCCCAAGCCAATACTTACATAATATTGTATATTATAGACTCGCGCGAAACGAAAAGTCGAGGACTACCCGCGTCTCGCGGTCCTATAAGAGGGGGGAGAGGGGGTTTTCTTGCCTCCCGCACGTTCGATTCACCCGGCAAACGCAATTTCGTCCCCGCGTTGCCATTAGCAACCCCTTGAGAAACGAGAAAGAGAGAGGAGACGATTTAGGGATAGAACGTAGGCGCTATAGCTGACAACACGAGGAAAAGAGATGGAAAATGTACCGTCGAAAAGGGAAAGTATAAGGACTTGCCAAGTAATGCGCACCGGAGTATCGATTAATGTGTTTGTGATTTCAATTTTTTAGAGGTCGTATCGTAAAAATTCTAATGAGTTTTCTCGAGTCTGCATAATTATGCAACAACCTCCTTTTAACCACAGCGAGACACACATTAACATAATTCAAATGACGTGACAGTTAATTTATTAAAATAATGTGATTGGGTTTGTGAATATGTTTGATTTTCAACTCGGGCTTGGCAAAAGAGGAAGAATCATTTAGCTGCCATTAACAACTTAGATACGATTTTCGCGGGAATAATTTGACAGTCTAACAACGATTCAGGCAAATTGATATTAATATTCGAAGAAAGATATGAGAAAATTTGAAAATAAGACTGAACATTGCTATAATTCTTGTATATTGTATAACAACGTTTCGGATGTTCTTTACACATGCTTTCCGCTTTCTCTACCAATATTATAAACTTAACTTTACCAAAATGTACATTCATTCATAGAGAGACTTGGCTAGGTTGAACTTTTTTTCTTTTAAACAATCCCCTTATTAGTTTACTCAAATTACCTCAAATTACTTTTTCTGATCTGCAGTTGAGGTCATTGAACACATAAACTGTACACATAAAAACCGTACACAATAACATATTTTTCTACACGGGGATTTTCCACACCGATATTTTATTATTTTACTACACTGC
>QLSS01000022.1:868581-882297 GCA_024372645.1 Trichomalopsis sarcophagae | reverse complement strand
TATATATATATATATATATATATATATATATATATATATATATATATGGTGCGTACACCCATATACGGCCGGTGCAGGTACTCTCTGCATGTTAAGCGCTCGGGCACTCTGCGTAAGAATGGCGTTTTACATACGCGTATGCAAGATTAGGAGATAAACTCGCGAAGGACCTTCTTACCGTTGCCTCTCACCTTTTGTGCGCCGAATTTCTTCTTCTTCTTCTTCTTCTTCTCTATGCTGTGCTACTATCGACAATTAAATTGCTTACTTTCTCACGGTTCTGCTACTGGTGCAGAGAGCTTATACACACTTGGAAAATCGGTTAGAATTAATAATAAAGTAGTACGTTAGTTTTACCACCGAATTCTCGGTTTTATTACTGAAATGCACGCCTAGCAAGATTACTACGAAGCAATGCAAAATAGCATATTTTTCAAAATATGCTATTTTGCATGAGCATTATCAAAATAAACTATTATATTGCGAGAATGATATGCAAGTGAGAAAGGGAAATACAGGAATCTAAGATTAGGGCCTGCTGCGAGGCGCCATCTATGCTAAGCGCAATTCTAAACTTCATTGGCGGTTGGTACAGGATTTGAGGATAGGCTGTTCCTTTGAAGGACAAAACAGAGTTTTATGAAAACACTCATTATACTATGATAATAATTTATTATATTTTGTGAATAATATATATATATATACGAAATCGAATTACGAAAGTTGAATTGAACGACATGAATTGTGTAAATTACTTTTTCCTGTATCATCGTTACGATTTTCAAACGTTTTGTTCGTAAAAATAAAAATTATTTCCTACAATGCGTACAAACAAAATTACCGTAGTAAACAGAAAAAAAATGAACGAGCGCTTATAACCGCACGACGTTGTAGACACGCCAAATGGTTTCTTTTAGTTCTATTTTTTTTTCTTTTCAAAAAGGCTTATTGGTGATGTAGATACAAGCGTACCGGCTAAAGAACCCATTTTTGTTCTCTCAGGCTACAGAAGCGAGCGATGGTAAAGAGGAACAGTCTATGGAAGAGAAGCGATGATACGGAGTGGAGAAGAGTTGAAGACTTATTTATCAGGCACTTCATAAGCGAAAGTATACTAAAGACATATACATTTTTCATATGAAAACAAAATCGAAATCGAAATTGTTTCTTCACGCGTATAACTACGTTCTCATCAAAGCAAAAGAGAAGTGAAAAAAATAACACAAAAGAAAAAGCTCCACGTACGTAGTCTAGTATTAAAACTCGATACTTCCTACTCGACGGTAAATTCCGAGAGTGGGTATAGAAGCGTACACACAGAGAGAGAGAGAGAGAGAGAGAGCTACATTATAGAGCAAAAAGGCGCGCAAGTAGAAGGACAGAGAGCCGCGTTGTTCGCGAGAGTGCGTGTATACATAGGTGATGTATCCTTGAACGCGGCGACACACAGAGAGAGAGAGAGAGAGAGAGAGAGAGAGGGAGAGAAAAAAAGAGGTTACAAGCGCAGGCCGCAGGAAGCAATAGACGGGCGGCCCCTCGGCGAAATTCGTCGCATCGCGCCCGGATCCTCCGATCCCTTCCCTTTGTGTCCCGAGCGCGCGGCGGCAAAGCTTTTTTTCCTCTGATTTCACCTTCTCTTCTTGTTCGGCGATGCCGGCGAATCTCTCTCCCTCTCTCTCTCTCTCTCTTGTGCGATGCGCTCTTCGAACATAATATATATACAAATCCCTAGCCAATATGCGGATACGCGTGCGCGAGAGCGTCACCGTTTCGCAACTCTCGTAACGGTCGCAGCTGCGCGCCTGGGCTCGTGGATACGCGTAGGCCTCCTCTTTTTTCAGCTGCAGGGGTGCGGGGATGGAGAAATTCGATTGAAGGACAACCGTCCTCTTTTACTCTATCGCCAATACCGACTATGCAGCTATGCTGCACTTCCGAGTCCCTTGTTTCCCCTTTTTTGTCTATTAATCCGAATCGACGCTTCTACTTCTCCTGATCTATCTCGAAGCACTGGCGACGAGTTTTATGTTTTATTGTCCCGGCCTTTCTTCTTTTGCGGCTTGGTCCGTACAAAAAAGTACAAAAAAGTTGAAATTTACAATTGGCGGGAAATTGGAACTTTTATTGACTTTCCTCTCGGACTGCTTCCTCGAAAAGAATGAGCACAATGAGGAGCTTCTATACACTTGCTTGGATTGCATATATTAGCATGGGGCCGATATGTGTGTACATATAAGGATTTGGGAACTGACTCGCCAATCAAAAGCCTATATAGTAGGCTCTTGTTGAGCCTATTCAACGCTCAAAGTATATGTACATCTTTTAAGCGAACATAAATATAGACAAAAGATGATAAATCGCGTATCGTTGAAAAAGCCGAATATCAGAGCCAATTGAACGAATATTCTCTCGGGTGCCTCTCTCTCTCTCTCTCTCTCTCTGCATGAAATCAATCTCTATATCGATCGCATACGAAGGCCATTATAGGGAACAATCCATCCTGCAGCCTGCGCATGGAAAATTCGCGCCATCAACGTTCTGCCGGCATTAGACCTAGTCTCAAAAAGGGCCCGCTCGCGCGTCATGGGACGAGGGAGCCAGCAAGATAGAGGGCTGCAGATAGAGAGAGAGAGAGAGAGAGAGAGTGTGTGTGTGTGTGCGCGCTCGTACACACGAGAGCGAGTGAGAAAGGGATTAGGAAGGGGGCGAGCGACGAGCCAGCTGCAGCGCTGCTACCGTAACATAACGAGAGAGCGAGCGCCTACTACACGCGCGCGCGCGCGCACAACATCCAATAAGAGAACCAACTGTTCATTAGGCCGTCAGTGCGGCTAACAGCGAGCTAGACAGAAAAATTTCTCCCAAAACTTTGCCTCCGCCTGCTGCGTATAATTTCCTGGCGCAATAAATTTCTGCTGCTTTCTCGCCTTTCGCTTCCTTCTTCTCCTTTTTTTGTTTTATTTTCCCGTTCTCCGCGCGCTGCTTAGAACGCCGCGCACGCGTCGTAGCTTCGCTGCACATGGCCCATATAGCTGTTATACATATATACGCTAGAGCGGGCGCGCGCCTGCTGCCCCGAAAAATTTATGACGGCTTGCTTTCTCCTATGTGTAGCCGCCTCTAATTGTTTGGGCAAACACTCGATAAGTGCGGGTTATCCGCACTCTCTTCTCTCTATCTCGCTTACGCATCGTGATATTGCGCAGATGCTGACGACGCGCGCCTCGTCGTCCCGCAACGGCAATTTCGACGAGACAGCGCAGAAATATGGCCGCGAGCTTCCAAGTCATTCGAAGATTGTGAATAGCCTTGCGAATTTTTCACCTGAAAAAAGGCTGCTCTAGCGACAGATGCGGGCAGACTGCAGACACGCGCGGGAAGAACAGCTGCGGCGCGCAGGCAAGTAAGGGCCCGCCTAAGTCTTGACTTACCGACCGCACCGTTCGCGACGCGATGATTTATTGATTTTTTCCAAGGTCGAAAAAATTGCTTGATATTCCGGCTTCCGTACACACGCGCATGCTCTCCCCCTCGGGCTTTTGTTGTTGCCCGCCACCCTCATTAGTTATGGATCGTGCGCATTTTTTCCCCTGTTGTTTTTTCTTTTTCTTTGAGCAAGTGCAGCAGAGAGACGAGCAGTTTAAATCGTTGTGTTAAACTTTGCTCCGAAAAAAAACATTTGTAAAGGGGAACATTTTTTATCGACATTTTAAGAGAGAGAGAGAGAGAGAGAGCGAGCTTTATTTGAAATTCAAATCCTTGGCGGTTGATTGCTCGATAGATTTACCGTTATCCAGAGTCTCTCGAGTGCTGGAGGTATTTATTTTTGATTCAACGATAAAACGGCACAAATGCGTAGCTGCAGTGACTTTTTTCGATAACGATTACTATATAAAGGACAAGAAATATGCAGACAACGCTTCGTTATTCGAATTTTCAACATACGAATTACATTCATGCAAATCGTTAATATGTACGGGTACTCGGTTAATGTGCATTATAAAAGGCCAGAAAGCATCGTCTTTGTTTATTGATAATGTTGACCCCACAGCGTTCTAACACAGAAGTAAATAAATAAAAAAAAATTACGAAGACAACTTGACACTTTGTGATTTACAATCTGCGAAAGTAACTGCAGGGACATATTGTATATATCGCAATAAAACCGTTAGAGAATCATCGCGTCCTTGAACTAACCTACCGGCGCGGGGAAGTCGAAGACGTTTTATGTGTACGCCGAGTGAAAAGAATAATAATCCACGGGGTTAGGGGAGATTCGAGAAACGCTCGAATGCGCCTCCATCGATCGATTGGCTATGGGATTGGCGTTTAGGCGCGCATTGAATTCGAACGGCGCGGTCCGATCCCCTCGCTGACTCGAAACGAAACACGTAGAAATTCGCGGCTATTATCGCCGAATACTTTTGAAATGTTACAACGTTCCGCGCTGACTTTTTCCGAGCACTCGAGGCTCCCCGTGTAATGCACATGTATAGACGCGCTCGCTCGAGAGCAGCGCCGATAGCGATAAGGCTAATCTCCGATGGAAAAACTAGCGTATCGGAGAGGCAGACGCTGGAGATTGTAGGGCAGCGCGGCACGGGTATTATTACATGATACACAGTACGGGTAGAGGCGCTGCGCTGCTACTTGGCTCCTGATGGAGAGTCGGAGTTGATTTTCTCACACGCCTACCGGAGCGCGCTCGCGTGCGTGAATACTTTTCAATTTGAAGCTGGTTGATTTACAAAGCGAGCGCAAATTGCCGTGTATAAATTTGAAACTGGTTGCCGTGCAGAACAAGTGCAAATGACATCGTTCTCGCGTCGGTCCCTTGTACACTTTGGGTCCCTCTCCAGCGCGCGGCTCTCCCTCCGCTCTCGCTCACTCTCTCTCTCTCTAGCGCGCGAGCTCGTCGCAATTTAATTAAAATATATTTCTCCCGGCATTGTGCGCCGACTGGTGCATGCAGTGTTTCAGGAAGTGCACTCTCGATGCACATATCTCTCCTGCGGAATTTACCGGGCGTAATATTTTGCGCGGCAGTAGATGCGGACTGGGCACGGCGAGACTGATGGAGCTGCTCGCTCTCGCTCGGACAATCGGGAGAGATCGCTCGCCGGAGATAAATCCGCGCTTCGCATGAGCCAAGCGAAACATGATCAGGCCTAGAATGTAGGCGTAGCGGAGAGCGGCGAGCCATCTCCCGGCACGCGCGAAATTCGCGAGCCTCGTTGCTGGCCGGTGTGTATAATAGCGGCGCGTATAACGCATACACGCACCCGCGGAGAGAAGAGAGCGAGTGTGCGCGAAAGAAAGGAAGGCAGAGGAAGAAAGAGGTAGCATAGAGCAGGGGAGCGGCGCAGCGCGAAAACCGGAAACTGAGTGTACTGAAATAGAGACGACGCCGTCGCGCGCGCGCGCGCGCGCAACTCTCAAGGTTTTTCCCTTCTTGCCCGCTTCTCTCATTCTTCTCTTCCTTTCTTTCGCCGCGGCCTTCTCTCGTCTAGGGTGGCACAGTTTCGAGTCCGCTGTCACCCCTTTGAGGAGCGATAGACTAACTCTTTCTCCCCCCCCCCTCCCCATTCGCTCTCTTTTGAAAAATCGACCAAACCCACCCGGTAGATCGCTGCAGTGAGAGAGAGAGAGAGAGGGAGAGGAGAGACAATACCTAGAACCTTTGCAAATCCGCGCGTCTCTCTGCCTCTCCTACTCGCCTATTCAGAATATTCAACAAGTACGCTCTCGTTTGCCGTAAGTGAGATTATCGGGAAAAACTTGGGTCAGCAGCTGCCGGCGATCGGCTCACCCGGTAGATTCTGCACGCGCTTAGGTGGCGCGGATTGCGACGTGCGCGAATAACAGAGAGCGAGAGAGACAGAGAGAGAGAGAGAGAGAGCGCGCGCATACTTAGAAGCAGCAGCAGCAGCAGCAGCACAGAGGCGCAGGCTGTTAGCCAATGGGCCGCTGCGGGGCCTCCGCGTGCACGGGGGTAGCCCACGTGAGCAGCCCTCGGCCAATGGGCTTCGCGCGCAGCAGCGCAGCGATCCGCGTATATGCACGCGCGCCGCCGTCGCCGCTACCCCGTTCCGTTCTCTCTCTCTCTCTCTCTCTCTCTCTCTCTCTCTCTCTCGCCGCCGCACAGCACGGCGCGCCGAAAAAAGAGTGTGCAAATAGCCGAGCGCGCACGCCAACGAGAGGGAGAGTGAGAGAGAAAGAGCGCAAGAGGTTAGGTTTCGCCAGCCGGAGGAAACGAGTTTGCATCGCACGTCGTCGCAGCAGCAGCGCTTAGCTCGCAGCTCTCTCTCTTTCTCGCGCGCGCAATACGTAACGAGCGAATACAAAAGAAAGACGGTGCGAGAGAGAGAGAACGAGGGAGAAAGAGGAGGCCAGAGCTGGACTGTCTCCGGCCGCAGCGAAACAGTCGGACGCAGCGCGAGACCGAGTGCAGCCCTTCGGTTTTTTCGACTGCACGCAGCTCGTCCAAGCAGCAGCAGCAGCAGCAGAAGCAGCGGCCAGGCAAGCCAAGAGGACCGAAACAGTCGACGATCTCCGGGAGCGGAAAATAAAAGAGCGAGTTGCAGCGGCGCCGGGGAGGACAGGAGAGAGACAAGCGACGACTGCATACCTACGCGCGGCGCAGAAGCACCTCACCAGTCGTCAAATGTACGGAGCTGCGAGTGTCGCCGGTCGCCGAGTTGCATAACCCCCGAGGAGCGAGAGAGAGAGAGAGAGAGAGAGAGAACGCGCGTTTGTATACACTCGCACACAGACGGCCGCGGCGTTGATAAGGCCGCCGTCGCCGAGCCGAGATACAAGCCCGCGCGCGTGCAGTACAACTCAGTGCCGTCGTCTTTGTCGTGCTCTCGCGAGCGTGGTGCGAATTCGCGGAAAAGGTGTGAACGAGTCGCTCTCCAAGGGGCTGCCCCGACCCCAGCAGCAGCAGCAGCCAGTGCGCCGAGACACGACGTCGTGCCCGGAAAGCCCGCCTACGACTACGAGACCAGCAAGCTGCAGCTCCTCGGCCGCACCATGTCCAAGCTCTACGTGGGCAACCTGCCGTCCGACTGCAACGAGGCGACGCTGCGCCAGCTCTTCCAGGAGCACAGCCTCGCCTGCACGACGATCCTGGTGAAGCGCGGCGGCTACGCCTTCGTCGACTGCTGCGACCAGTCGATCGCCGACCGGGCCATCGACAAGCTCAACGGTGAGACACATCATCATCGCACGCAGGACCCGCTTGGCTCTAAATCCTCGCTCGCTTAGTGCTTAATACGCCGGTGCAGATCTGCCCGCACTCCCCCTACCACCTACTGGGCCGGCGTCCAGAGAGAGAGAGAGAGAGAGAGAGAGAGAGAGGAGAGACGCGCACGTGCGTGCGCGGCTGCTGCAAGAGATACGGAGATGCCAGCTGCTGCTCGCCGAGCTTGCTTTGTACTTTGTTTATCATTTTTGCTTACACGCTTTACTTTTGCTTTTGGCTTTTTTATGTTGTTTTTTTTCTTTTTTTTTTGCTTTTTCTCCCTCCTGCTTCTGCATTTTCCGCCTGTAGCACCTCCAGCCCACGAGCTTTCGAGCTAGTCCAGACCTTATCGCGGCTTATCTCCCGCCGAACAAATTTTATCGCGCGCGTCCTGCGATAAGTGCGAATCGATTCGCGCTCCGCAGAGCTTCTCGAATTCGCGATAGGCGCGGCTGAGAGCCACTGGCTGGCGTGGCCTCGAAATTGTTTCCGCCGAAAAAGCACCCAAGCAAGAGCGCGCGAGAGAGAAGGAGCGATAGCTGCCGCCAGCGGCGCAACGTACATTTCCATTCACGAATTCGCTCTCGTGTCCGACTGCAGGCCGCCACATCGCGCGAATTTTTCCCTCTTAAAATATCAAAGCCGCGCGTAGAGCGGCTTGTATAGATATTTTACCGAAGAGAGCTAGAAGGACGAGCCGGCGAGAAACTCGTTTCACACACGCACACACAATGTCGGCGTACTACATAGTCGACTGGGCGAAGTAATCGCGCGCGGTTCGAAGGAACACGTGGTATACTTATACACTCGTACGCCCGAGACTCGAGTCCAACATGGCGCCGCTGCCGGGCAAGGTCACGCTTCGTTCTTTTTTTACTTCTCTCCGCTCTTACTTAGTTTGCGCTCGCGCTTTTTCTCCGCTCCGCGTCTCTCTGCCTCCGGCAGGCTGGTAATCGAGGCGATTATGACGGCGAGCGCGCCTCCGTTCGCGCGCTGCTCCTCTGCACTCTATCTCTATATATTTATGCTTATGCGTTCTCGACTTTTGCGAAATACCTACTTTGGGCTTTCATCTCAATTTCCCTGAACGATCGCCGTCCCTTCTCGTCCACTCCCAATTCTCGACACTCGATTTAGAATTGTCAACGCAGATTATGCTGTATCACGAATGAATAAAGGTAAAAGTCGCCTCGTAATGACTTCATACGTAAAATAAACGTCGAGTAATATCGACGATGTGTTGTATCAATCGTTATACAAGTGCAATAAATTCCAGAATGAGCTTTAATAAAAAAAAAAAAATAATAATAATAATAATAAAAATAAATAAGCAAACCCAGATACCCCTCTCCTGGCCGCCTCTGCTGCTTTTGATAAAATTTGCTTTTCCCATGCTTTATTACATGCTTCCAGCGCGACGCCGACGCTGATGCACAAGGAGCAGCTGATTACTCGCTTGAACGCAAAAATCCTGGTGGATGCCATTTACATGCTTTTTAAACGATGGTAATTCAATGCTTATTCGCGATATATGTATATGTATGTACAACATTTGTTCAATTGCATGACATTGGGTGGGCGACGAAAAAACACGATACAGAGTGTAAGGTCGTCGAGCTAGTAAGCGTAGCGTTAGAAGACGAGCGTATCAAAAGGATCGCTTCCTCCGCCCGCTCGCGGGGGAAGTAAACTAGTTTGGTCGGTTTATAGAGGTTAGACTCCGCCGGCCGGCATATGTTGGGCTGCACTTTCGCTCTCCTCGGAACGCCCTTCCCACGCGGTCCCACGAGACACTCGGAATCGGCGCTATTTTCTGCGGACGAAAACGTTCTAGCCTGATGTAGGTGCGTAATATATCAAAGTTCATTGGCATAATTTCCTCGAGCATGTCTGATAAGTGTCGGCGTGCTCCCGACCCCTCGTACACAGCTCGAGAGTCGTATAACGCGACACTTTGGTGCTCGTCTGCAGAGTACGCTTGTGTGCACACATACACATGCCTGCGGTCAGGCCGAGACACGTATAAACCTGCGCGCCAATCATCTGCATATAAATACCGAGTACAGCGTTGGCCTAGCCGACTTGTACGGCCCCGCGCGACTGATTTATGCGCGCCGCTCCTAGTTCTACTTTTTTTCCTAGAGTCGCTTCACCCTGATGGGAAAGCTCGCAGCCTCCGATTGTCCCTCTTCCTCGAACGTGACGAATTCTTCCAGCGCATGTGTGCGCGCGGACGTGAATGGAGCTGCTGTTTTGGAGCTGCGTTTTTTCTCGCTCCCCGCTGTGTGTGAACCTCCTCGTCGAGTCGTCGGCCGATCGAAGCCCGGTGACAGCGCGACAACGACTTCGGGAACCGCGTAAAAAATTAAGAGCCCTTGAAAAAGGCTTATTAGCCGAAAAGGGCTTGAGCGGAAGAGAAGTACTCGCGCCGCTCTCTAATAGGGGAGCCGCAAAAACGCGCGCCTCTCAGAGGCCTCGCCGAAGACACAAGTAATTGACAAGCGGCGCACGGCTTTTTCGTCACCTCCGCTCTCCCAATTATCGACGACTGCCTCTCGCTCCCTCGAAGACTTGTCGCGTGTCGGGCCGCTCCTGCGCATGTGGCACCTGCCCTCTCGCGCAAATCCTCCTTTCGGGGGAGTTTTCGGGGAAGCCGAGTCGCGGAAAAAGCTTTCCGATTCTCGCGGCCACCGACAGCTGCATCTGCAGATATCAAAACGGCAGCGTCGGAGGGAAATTAAGAAATTCCTGCCGCGTGACGCACGACGTCGATTACGGAATTACGCGGCTTAATTAGATCGACGAGGGCGGGGGGACCGGCAGGTGAAACTTTTCCGTGCGTCATTGTCGCATCAGCAGTTGCAGTGGCCTTCTCCTCCGAGTCACGGTGACGCGCTGCTTTACGCGCCGATTCGCGAAAAGCCCCAGCTGCGAGTTCCGATCGAATCGAAAAACGCGCTCGTAAACCGAGGTGGCAATAATTTGAATGTTGCGTTCGGCTGAAATAAAACATTAGTCACCCTCTTCAGTCGCGCTGATTTATCGCGCCGCGGCCGTCAGCAAACGAGGAAAGACACTCGAGAGGAAGAGAGGCTCGTGTATACTTCTGTCGCAAAAAAGGGAAGAGCCGCTCGCCTGCAGGAGGAGGAAGGAAGCGCGCTATCTTTAGAGAAAGGAGAAAGATGCGCGGGCGAGCCGGCTTCCGTTTGTGCGAATTATAAAGGGAGACGGGGGATTCGGAAAGGCTCTGTGCTCGCGCTATATGTAGCACACTCGCGACGTCATTTCTTTCTCGGAACGATCGTCCAGTACGCGCTTTCAGCCTCGAGCGAATCCTTCCTCATTGTCAGTTCCGAGCTGTTTGCTGCGTATGTGGTTATATAAAAACGATGCTCGAGCGGAATCGGAAGCAGCGGAAACGATAGCGGTATCGCCGCGCTGGCTATTTTTTCCGTTTAATTGTTTTCCCCCGGCGAAGAGCGTACATCGATAAATTTGCCATTCCGGATCGAATCCAATCTCGAGCACGCATCGATAGTTGTGTCAGCCGATGCTTCATGGGGAGCGCTCGCTTGCTTTAGTTAATTATGTAGAGTCTCTCTCTCTCTCTCTCTCTCTCTCTCACGTTTTTCAAACGCTCGCGTGGAAGCATTCTTTCTCGAGGAATGTCTAGGGCGCAGATAAGGAAAGGCGTACACAGACTTTTAAAGCGCGCTGGACGCAAAAATGCTGAACCTCCACACATTTTCTTTGTCAGAACGCGCGAGAATCCAGTATAGAGCTTGGTGTACACGTGTTTGTTTTAGATACGCGGCCATTGACTTTCCGGCGAGCAACACTGCGCTGCTGCCTATAGTATTTCGACGGTCCAATGTCGCGCTCTCTTTCTGTCTCTCCGGTGTGTATCATAGTATAGCTGGCTGCGAGTCGACGTTACCCAACACCTGCCTGCAGAGACGGCACTGATTTGCCTTTACTTTTCGTCTCTTTTCTTCACAAACTCTCGCGTAATGTGATTAGCTATTCGATAGGCGTGAGAGCGCTCGTCGGCTCAAAAACTATCCGCTGCGATAATTCCTTTCCGGAAATCGTCGAAATTTGGAGAAGCTCTTCGAGCGCGGTTTACTCGTGGCTCGTATGCGAGATGCTGACGGGGCGATAGTCGCTACTTTTATGAGCTTGCGCACGCACGCTCATTACCGCGAAAATAATAAGAGAGGCAAGCTGCGTTGCCCGATAGAGAGAAATCCGAGCCTCTTAGACAGGTGTCGATGATCGAAAGCAGGCCTCGTGTATACGACCGCAGCGAAAACAAAACTCGCGTCGCAACGCTCTGCACCTGCTAATGCTTTTCTTTTTCTCGAGCTTCTAGGTATAGAGACCGCGTAAAATTATTTCTCGACGAGATTTTTCATCCGTCGTTCGCAGAAAATAGCTGGAACGGACTGGGATCGTTTTGCCGCGACAACAGTTTTCGGTCTCCTAGCAGATCTCGATCTAATCAAATCTCCGGCTAGTTTATTTATTCGCTCGCCGATTACGTAATCCGATAACAGTTAGCTGGCATATTTTTCACTCAACAATCTAATCGTTGGCTTTTCCCCTTCTCTCGAGCGAGCACATCGGCTCGGTTTCGCGCGGGGAAAAGACGCTGAGGGGGATAGTCGTAAACATTCCCAGCCAGAACCGTTAGCTCGATTAGATAGTCAGCCGCGTGTGTCTATGCTCTATGCGCGCACAGACGCACACGCGCGCCTCGTCTAGCTCTATGTAGACCGGGGGCAGAACTCTCTCCGTCTCTCTTTTCTCGCGTGGAATGCGCGCGATCGCTTCTGTGTGCCTGCAGGACGCGCAGAAATTACAAACGAGCGGCCGTAAGCGTGTGTACGTGCGCGGAGAGAGCGTATTGTGCACACGGTCTAACCGAAAACTTCGGGCCATCGCCGATCGAGGAATTACTTTCAAGTTGCCTGTTGACACGATTCGCGAGCAAAACAATTGAGTAAACACCGCGTCAAGCGGCCAGTCAGCTCCCGGCGTCCGAGGTGTCGCGCAATTAGGCGAGAGTAAAATTTCGGCGCTCCCAAAATGGCTGTTATTACTCGCCTCGTCGGTTATTGCGCCAAATTATAAGACTCGGCCCGCAACGGATGAGCCCCGGCAAATTGCTTCAATGAAATTGCACGCCGTTCTCGAGCATTCGCTCGACTGTTCTTTCGGTAATGAGGTTGAAAAATTCAGTAGCAGCACGCGGTGACAGGACCTATCTTAACGCTCGCCGCCGGTGCGTGGGTCCGAGCGCGCGCAGTGTGTATTTTTGGCTCGGCAAACTCCATAACCTATAGCCCGGCAAAGTGAGCCATTGTGCTCGGCGTGCTCTCATTGTCCGCGCGCTCTCACGCTGAGAGAGAGAGAGAGAGAGAGAGAGAGAGAGAGAGAGTAGGGAGCAGCCCGTAAAAGTAAGCGAGCTAGGCTCTAAGCAAAAATCAAAGGACGGGAGGCAGCGAGCGAGCGAGAGAAGAAGATGAAGAACGAAGCGAAGGGACGGGAGCGGAAGGCTGAGCTGCGGAGGGAGGGAAGTATGCCACAAGGCCAACCCTGCCAACCCGAAAAGCGATTCCTGCTCTACTCTTTTTGTCGGTATACGCCGGCGAAGGAACACACGCACACGCATGCGCGCGCCATCCAACCGACTAACTGCTCTAATTTTATTCGCCGCGTCCTGCACGAAGGGATTTGTCGCGTCGATCAAGCCCTCGAGTGGCCTTGTGCTGTCCCACTTTTTCCTCCTCGAAAATTCGGGAATCCATTTCCCGACTCGTTGCCTCGTGCTGCAGCAGCAGAAAGAAGTTGCGCAACTGATAAACGAGACTCGAGTTCCGGAAATGACTCGGGAGACGTAACTGCTACAGCCGTCGTGCGTAACTCTTTCGGAGGCTGCTGGCGGCTGCGGCGGCGCGGGGACCTTGAAGCAGGCCCCAGTACGCCTGACCCACAATAAAGGCACTTGCCGGCCTCCTCGTTCAGCGGAACAATCCGCTCTCTCTCTCTCTCTCTCTCTCTCTCTCTCTCTCTGTGCGTTGTGCCCTCTCCCTGCGGGCGCGCGCCTGCCTGCCAGGGCAAAGGGTCCTGCTAACCCAGTGTCTGCCTGCCCGTGTACGTACACGTATTCCTACACAGAGCGAGGAATTTTGCTTCCATCATATAGCTCTGTACGAAAACGGCTGGGCGATTGCGCAATCCGCGTTTGTCATTATATAACCTGGCGAGTGAACCTGCTCCTCTTCATTTGAATACGCAAACTCGTCCTGCGCGCGAAGTGCAATCGTGTAGATTGCCCGATCGCGCGCTGTAACAATATTTATTGCCTTCCTTCCACGGCGGAGCTATTCCGGTAGCATTTCCTGCACAACAGGTCTCCGGCTCCTCTCTCTCTCTCTCTCTCTCTCTCTCTCTCTCTCTCTCTCTCTCTC
>QLSS01000022.1:856947-868571 GCA_024372645.1 Trichomalopsis sarcophagae | reverse complement strand
CTCTCTCTCTCTCTCTCTCTCTCTCTCTCTCTCTCTCTCTCTCTCTCTCTGCAGCTGCGCGGCTCCTCGCGCTATTGTTTTCGTCCCGACAAGACTTTCCCTCGCGCTTTCCCCGTCCTTTACACGTATACACGAGACCTCGTAGAAGTAGTACGGAGGCTTAGAAAGCACGCCAAGGGCTGCAGGAGGAAGTGTGCGAGAGAGAAGGAGACTGGGAGGACGGGGAGAGAACCTAGCATCTCGCCTAGCATGGCAACTGCCGGCGTTTCTGAATTTCTGCATAGCACTGCGGGTGATTCACCGGACTTGTGACAACTCGACGCAATCGCAATTTCTGTCTCTTTCTCGGGAATTCCTATCGTAAGTTACTATCGCGGAGCAAACAGGTTTCGCAGGTATTGTGCGCACGCGAAAGCCAATTCGGCGATGACAAGCGGGCAGGAGACGGGCTAGAGTGCGTCAACGAGATTCTAATTCACTCGTGGGTATCCGTTGTTGAGGGATAGCGAGAGAGAGAGAGAGAGAGAGAGAGAGAGAGGCGCAAAATTTCGCGCTCGATTTCGCCTCGTTACGAGAGCAGGGGTCAAGCTGCCTCCCCGCTCGAGAGCCGGCCGAGATCCGCGCATTGTGCCTACAGAATGGGTGAAGCTGCCTGCGTCTAGGAAAAAATGACGAGAGGAGGGACGACGCGCGTAATAGGATTAGCAATCCGGGCGGATGTAGTACAGGATCGCCGCGAGATTATTCCTTCGTTTACTAATTCATGGGACGATGCGTCGTTAGACGGAGCTCGCTCCGCTTTTTTTTTCTCGGCCTCAAAATATGCGCGCCGAGAGCGAGCTCCTCGAAGAAAGGAAAAAACGCGAGCGCGGCATTAGCATAAATTTCCGAGGGCCCCGGGGGGACTGCGCGCACCTCGGATTTGCATCTCGAAAAACTCATCTTTCCCCGTTTTCCGCGTCTCCACGACTTTATCGCGAATTCATGCCGCGGCGGTGCACCGGTGGATGCAAGTCGGGGGGCCTCGGGCGCTTCCTCTCCCCGGCGGACGCGCAGACACACAATACACTTGACGTGTAGCCAACTTGACGTTGCCACGGAGAGGCTGCGCGCAACAATCGAAATTATTAAAGCATCAAGCGCTTCTCGTGTCGCACGGAGAACCCGTTTGTCGCGCGCCTCCGAAATCCTTCAAACCGTATTATGCCCGCTTTCTGGGCTGAAATTCAAAACGGAAGCCCCTTTTCGACGCGCCCGGGGAAAAATCCGGGCTGCGAACTTCGAATTCAATTCACATTCAAATGCGCGCTTCGCTCTAGCCGAACTTCATTGTGTCTGTACCTGAATCTGAACCCCCTTTGTCTTCCTCCTCCTCCTCAGCGTCTTCTGTGCGAGCCATTCGAGAAATGCGCTATTCTCGAGATGGCTATCGGCGGGATCCGAGAGATGGGACTCGTCCTGCTGCTGCTGCTGCTGCAACTCTCTCAGCCTCTCTCTCCAGGTCCGCGCGAAAAAGGACACTATCTCGAGACGGCTACTCGTTTTTCTCGGAAGCGCGCGTGCTTTTCCGCGCGCAGATGCCCAACCCGATATTCGCGGTTCGCGGTATCGCGCGTAACGGCTCTCGCTTAGCGGGGAAAAGTCGGAAATGGCAGAGAGAGAGGGGGGGGGGGGGGGGGGCAGGGGCGGGGGGGGGGGGAAAAAGGGGGGAAGGGGGGGGGGGGGGGGGGGGGGGGGGAGGACTAGAGACTCGAGGAGGGCAAAAAAGGTATTATAGAGAAGAGAAGAAGGGTGGACGTGTATAGTCGTAGAGCAGAGGGGCGGGGCCTAGGCGAAATCCAGAAGTGCGAGAGCCCGCGACGGGCAGCGTTCACATAAACTCTTGATCCTGATTAGAATACCGGTGAATGGCGCGATGATAGCGCTGCTGCGGCGCTTTCGCGGTCGGAGCCCTCGTCCGATCGTTATTAATGCCTGTACCAGTTCCTCCCGTTCGTCCCCGGAGCCTACGCGGAAGCTGCTCTCCGCTCGCGCGCACCCGGAAGTCGAAAAGACGTTGCAGCCCGGCGACGGTTATCGCAAGCGGAATAACCGGTGCCGAGCTTTTCATGGGAAAGACTTCCTGAACTCGATACCATGGGAATAAGAGTAACGAGCTGCGGCCGGCGCTGCCAGTATTTTTCCCTCTCGCTCCTCGCACCGAAATTTAACGAGGAACCATCGATTTCTGTTGCAGGCTGCCTGCTGTTGGGATCGGCTCTGGTCGTAGAACCCTCGGTGGCCAGCACCACGAAGAAACGGTAAGTTCCACGCCTTTATGCACACTACACAGAGCTTTCTTGACGAGCTTGCGAGACGTTGCGGGCCGCAACGAGCTCGGTCGGCTTTATGGTTTTACGGTTGCATGGTCGAGCCTCGATTTTTCGTTTGAAATGTACATCGAGCACACGCACCGCGAGTCAAAGGGAAAGAGGGTAAGAACAGCAGGTACAAAGAGGGAGAGGGAGACTGCTGTGCGAACGTTAAAACTAGTTCCCTCGGCGCGGCGAGTTGCGCCCCTTGAATTTCGACAATGCCGCGCGCTCTCGCCGCCCGTCTTTGCTCCCGGGCTTTTTTCCGTTCTGCGCCGGCGATTGTTCCTTAACTAGCTGCATCGTTTGCACGCGCGCTCCGATCCGAGACAAAGTTTCATATCTCGAGCGGCGGAACAATGTTTAATGTACGTAAAACCATGTACACATACCGGACGATCACTCGTATTCTATGAGACCTGTTGCACTCTTTTTACGACCGCGATTTTTTTATTTTTTTACTTTTAAGAGAAAGCTGTAAACTTCGCCTGTAAACTTGTCGGAGCGCAGAAAAGCAAAGTGCAGCGCGCCTTCTCCCCGGAGTTGCGTCTATGCTTAGCCAGAATAAAGGGCTATTTCGTTCGAACTTTTATACGATCGGCAAGTTTCTGCTGGGGCAAGCTCTCAACCCCTTGAGGCTCGGCGCATTATGTGCGCGATGGGAACCAGTTTTATGGCTATAAAAATACATTGCCTGCAAAAACTCGGAGTGAATATACAACGACACAATTCGAGCAACTGTCGCGAGCGATTTCCATCCCGAAGCGCGCGATTCATCGTTACCCCGCCGCCGTCAATCAGCCCGACGCGTGCGCAACGGCTGCTCCGAGCGGAAAAAGTAAGCGCACATGTGGCCGAGACCGAGTAGGCGCGCGCAAAATGACCGCACGCGTTGCGTAAAGAAAAAGGAGCAGCCCGAAAAGAGCTCGGCGCAGCGTGTAATTACTGGGCTGCCGAGTCGTTATGCGAGACAAGCTCTCAAGACTGCACAATGCGCGCGAGGAACGCTCTTGTCACTGCCGATGCGCTCGCGGATGCAGCTCCGAATTGAAGGCCTGGAAATTTCGGGCTTTCAGAGAAGATGGCATGGAATTACGGGCGCGCGCTCGAAAATTAGGGAGCCTCTTGCGCGACTCGATTCCGCCTCGATTACGGGCCGACGTTAGCAGCTTCGTCAATAGGCAGCTCCGCGAGTAAATGCGGTATTGAACGACGCTCGCATTGAGCGGTATCAATCGGGGCGCGTAATTAGCGCCGAGGACGGACGTGGGTCGCTTTATTCGCTGCATCGGCTGCTTACGCACGCGGCTCCTCGGGAGACAAAACGACCGCAGAGGGTCAACGAGAGATTAATGGAGCTCGGAAAACGGCGTGGAAACGAGTTCTCGGTGCGTAGCAGAAGCCGATATCATCTGGCGCTATCATTAGCATCACAAGGAGGGGTGGGGGATGCCGAGAGTCTGATTGCAGTGGCCGCAAATCTCGCTCTCGCCCCCTTCCACGAGCGCGCTGCAACCCTTCTTCCCTGCGATGCACCGCCGGTCCGGCTGCATTCCAGTTTGCGAGTGTGTGACCCGTACAGCGAGCGCAACAAGTGCATCTGCAAAGAGACCTGCGCGCATTGTGCGCCGGGACGCGGAAGCCGGAGGAGGCACGACGATAATTGGATGCACCCGTACCGACGTCAGCTAACCGAATTGCGAGTGCAGTTGTTTTTTCCCTTGTTCCTGTTTTTGCGTTCTCTTTGCGCGAGCAAGAGGCGATCTTCAAAGTTGTAAGAAGCAGGGAAGAGGAGGAAGAGCGAGACAAAGTGCATCCCGAGTGCATGCGAGCGAGCGAAAAGCGTTGCATGCGGCACGCGCCGGTCTCGTGTGCAGCTCCCCACCAGCCGGCGGCGGCTCTTCTGTTTTTCTCTCTTTTTCTCGTGCTCGCGGCTTCGGCTCCTCACCCCCTTCCTCTGCCCCCACCGGCTGCAACTCCTCCCCTGTTTATTCGTCTGGTTCTCGTCTCCCCACTTACTCTGTCGACGGCGGCGGCGCTACTTTTTGCTCTCTTTCCCGGCTCGCTTTTGGCAAAGTGCATGCACTTGTTGCACCGCCGCCGCATTGTTGCGGGATCGCGTGCTGATGCCGACGCCTCGCGGGATTATGTTGTGCGCCTGGCGAGCGGCGCTCTCTCTCTCTCTCTGCAGCGAATTTCAAATCGACTGCAGAGTCACTCGATGTATGCTATAGCTTCTTCGCCTTTACTTTGTAATGAGCTTTCATTCGAAGCAGAAGCCAAGGAGCTACACTAGGGCTGGCAGATACTTTTTGCATTTTTGCTTAGGTATCACGGTAAACATTTATGCCTTATATGCCTGTGACGCTTTGTAGCTTAAACAAATGATACATTACAGTGGAATTTCGCACCTTTTGAAATCAAAATTATAATATTGATTATTAGAAGCCATCTTATGCGTTATTTCTTACTCGATATTCAGTCAAGCTCATCGCTGTATAGTAATGTAACAAAAATTTGCCTTTCTATGGCCACCATCTTCATCGAGAAGGCTTTCGATCCATAAATTATTCAAGACGTTAATCGAAGGCAATCAAAATATCCCAAACAAAAATCGAGTATGTGTCAGGCGTTAACGTTCCTTAAATCCCTACCCCGATGCATTCGAAATCCCACTTAAAAATAACAACGAGTAAGACGCGAGGGCCTGCTAACTGCATGTGTTATACGCGTGCGCGCATAAAAGAGACGACGAGGAGGATGAAGAGGTGCAAACGACGAGTGCGCTGCGCGAGGGACTCGATTGGGGGATTTACATACAAACGGCGTTCCGTTTTTTTTTCTTTTTTCGAGAATCCCGATTTATAATTGATCTCGTACAGCCCCCCACTTGTATACGAGCTGGATCGTTGTATGCGAGTGTTACGAACAGAGAGGAGACAAAGTCGAAAGCGAAAAAGTAGACGACGGGACTCGAACTCGCGGACCCGAGAGCCAGAGGCCTGTGCTCTAACCACTGAGCTAACGTCTACAATGCATTCGGACGCTATGCATCGTAGTACGGCTCGTCGGACTCTTATCGCTGACTCGTCACGTGTGCGTCTGTGACACGAGTATGAAACGCAGGCTGTTAGCCAAGTTAACTGGATTTCCGCTATCGGTGTCGAAAGATCTTGGCGCTTCGAGAGAGGGAAGCATGATCCCAGGCTCCTTCCACGTCTAGCTTCTCGAAAACTCGGCTAGCGCAGCTGAGATAGTCCCGTATCACAGGCGAACACCTGAAGTAGCAGCAGCGGCAGTGGCGAAATTAACGATGCAAACTCCCAAGGAAAGTCGGACACATACAGAGAGAGAGAGAGAGAGAAAGCGCTGCAAAACCGTTCGGCTCTCTCTCTCTCTCTCTCTCTGACCCTCCCTGTATTAGTTTCTACCTCGGGAGAGAGAGAGAGGACAGTCTCTCAAGTGCGCATTATAAACATGGCTCGCAGTCCATTATACCGCGATGCGGTATCCGGCGATGAGCTATCGCGTCCTCTCTTTCTCCGGGCACAGCTTTGTGCTCCACTCGTCTCTTCTTTATACTGGGCTGCAGTGTATGTACTATGTAGGTTACTGGTTCCGCGCGCCGAGATTGGGATCTCTCTTTCAATCGGAGCGGCGCGCGATGTTTTCCTACGCGCGCGCTCGCCCAAAAAGGGAGATTATTAGATGATCCTGCGCCGCGCGCGAGGGCTAGTTGACGCGTGAGGAGAGGCCAGTGCAAACATCCAACTGGATCTCGGCGACCCTCTCTTTTCTTCCTAATCGCGCGCCTTTCCTTTTCGCACAATTCCCTGCCTCTCTGTTTGCTCAAAGTATCTTCGCAACAGACATCGCATCGGGCTCTCCTCTCTCTCTCTCTCACTCTCGTGTACACGTGTGCGCGAGGAGGAGCTTAGGAATCGCGATCGAGAGCAGAGATAAAGCGCACGAGGCACGAGCTGCAGCTGTCCTGCTCCCTCTTCCTCGTCCGCTCCTAATCGTCTTCATTTTTCAAGGTCGGCGAAGGACCAGCAGCAGCAGCAGCAGCAGCAGCACAAAGCGTGGGCCCTCGAGGAATCGCGAGGAGGCGTGCTTCGAGACCTCGGGCTGTTTTGGCACGTTGCAGGGGCCGCGTAATTAGAGACGTCTCTCTCCACTTCAGTTTGAAAGCGGATTACGATGACGGAGTACGTACGCCTCTGACGCGCTTTGTTTCTCGGCCGGGCCGATGTAAAAGTCGCTGCACCTTCCTAATACAAATAAAATCCTTACGCCGCGATCGGGCTATTTGATGATACGGTAACCGCGTTCGTAAATTAAAAGTGACTCGTGGCGCGTTTACAACGGTACGAGGGAAAATTAATGAAGAGATAGCGAGAGCGTAAGAGGGCCCGGGCAGGTGTCGCTTAATTCCATGTCGTCCAATTTCCTGATCCCTAATGAATCGGCGCTGACGTGCAATTATTCGCGACAGCGCGATGAAAAAGTACTTCGGAGCTCTATCGCGCGGTTGGCCGCGATTTTCCGCTGCCAATCTCGTCCTGCACGCGCTCGTGGCCGATGCACTGACGCGAGTTTTGGCACACTCTGCGCACCTGCTGCTGCTGCGGGCGATGCCTATCTGCGCGCTTATTGAAATTATTAAGATTGCGTTGTACGTCGCCGTTTATCGACTAATTAATAATCATGTATGCGAGATACGCTATCTGGAACATCATCGCCTTGCAGCTTTACATTTTTCGAAAAAATTTCGCTCGTATTAGTGTAGCTGCTAAAGACTTGGGCGGTTGTTGAGCATGCATTGGAAGGAGTATAGCCAGGTTTATAATCATTATAATTTATAATGAATTCATGTACATTACTTTTTCTTCCTCAACACGGAACATGGGATTTGTTTCTTACACGCGAGTATGTGTGATGATTCTGTCTTCGTTGACATTCGAAATCGTCCGTTTACAACATCTTACGTATATAAAATTCTTATTATTAAGAATTGACTTTTGGAGAAAGGGTGTAATTGAAAATCTACACTTTTGTTACATGACTCGATCAGGAAAGGGAACTAAGGATTTTAATCTTTTAAATCAGGCGTCAGTTACAATTACCTTAATGCAACTTTCACCTTTTATTCATTGACGCTCGCTACGAGATTTTTTAAGTGCGACCTACAATTGGGGGTTGAAAGCAGAGGCACCGGGCATACTTGTTGTCCTTGTTTCAGACTTATGCTATACTGAGCATTCTGCAGAAAAGCTCAAATCTTAAGCTTCAATTATATTCTCTTCAAATAAGTGAGAATTCGTTAATAACGGAATGGATGGAAGAAAAGACGTGGCCAAAAAAGCAGCCTCCTAAAATCCTGATTTCCTATAATCCCTTAAAAATGTATTTTCCTGCTTGCAGGGGTAGCAACACCGCCCTTCCAGACTCACCGGTCGACCGGGTCGGCAACGGTTGGAGGTAAGTCGGCATCCTCAACATCTCCTCCTATCTCACTCAGTCACTTTGCCTCTCGAAATTTGGCCCGCTTCTCGCTCTCGCACAAATCGACTTTCGCGTTATGCACCGCCTATCTAATTCATCCCCTACCCTCGCGGGCTTTCCTTCCTTATCTTCCTCAAATCATTTAGCCGAGTGCGTATGCTAACGAGACTAATTTTCACAAGCTTCTTTTGCACTAATTGCACAGACCGTGCGTACATACATTGGCTGTCACATAAGACGCTTACGGAAGGTGATTGAAACGAGCATCAGGGAAGCTATAAGCTCGGTAGAACGTCGATAAAAACAATACTTGGTATCCTCCGAAACTAGGTTCAGCCAGAGCCCAGGGCCAGCATGAAAAACTAGTCCAACGCGAAAACTCGAGAAGGGCTGTCGAGTGTTCTGTGCAGTATATATAAGGTACACGCAGCTCTGCGTGGCCCGCAATGCTCGCTATCGATTCTTTCTCGGCTCGCAACGCGCCCCCACGCAATGCCAACGGCCGCGTACGCCCTCGGCTTGCCGTCCTTCGGCTCTTTCAGCAGCTACTTCGACCTCGCTCTCGGCACTTCTAATTTAACGATTCGTTTGCCCCCGCGTTGAAATTCTTACCGTCTACTGCGCCCTGCGGAAAATAATTGAAATTTACACCCCGTCCAAGTTTATACACTTCCCGTTCGTCCTTTTTTCTGTATTTCCCATATTCATCCTTTGATCACTCCTCCAACTCCTGCGCGGCGAGTATGCGAGTCGCTCGCCCAATCTCCCAATCTCTTCTCACTTTTCCAGGGCTCGGCACTCCACCCCCGCGCGGTCCCCCACACGTTTTTCGTCCCCCGCCATACCTTGGGACATCGGCTTCGATCGATGCGTTGTACACGTCGCGTGAACGGCGTTCTTTTGTCGGGCGAAAGATCGGGCTCACTCGGCGGCTGCAGAGTTGGCGCGAACTTGTCCCCCCACCGCTGCAAGGCTCTCTGCGCCGGCTTTGTGTCATCGTTTTCTTTGCAGCATAAAATACCTGGCTATATAAGTACGACGGGCCGCCAATCGATTATCCATCTCGCCGAGCGTGAAAAGGCTTTTTAGCGAAATCGTCTGGACGAGCCGGAAAAACGCGCTCTCTGCGCTGCTCTCGACTGTTGAAATTTTGCAAGCTTGGCGACGTGCCGTTATTAATCGTTAATAATAGCCTCGATGCACTCTCGAGGCTGCGCGGGCATACAGAGTTTGGGCCGCTTGACAAGATAATCACAAGAGGATTCGGCCGCTTCAGCGAACAAGGTCGTATTCATCGAGTCAATAATTCGCCTCCGCGCCTGTATATACGTAAATTAGTCGTTCCAGTTGACGGGCTTCGGGGCTCGTTCGAAGAAAAACCGCGCCGAAAGCATTTGCACGAAAAATTGAAGAAGCGCCATCCCGGCTCCTGCTCCAAACTTTCTCTCGTAACGAACGCACGCGTGATTCGGGTTCCGAGGCTGCGACGATGCTCGCGAGGATTCTAGGAAATACTTGTATATCGATGGACGCCGCCGTTGGTCTATCGAGCGGCCAAGGTTTCGTGGACGGAGCTCCTTTCTCTTTGTCCATTTTTTCCTTCGTTTCTGGGGGGAATTTCGGGAGAATGCTGCGTCGTTTGGCGCTGCCGCTGTGTCAAGGATCTGGGGCCAAGTTATGCAACGTCCACGGCGACTCGATTCGAAATGTTTACGCGGCAAATGCTCGTCAGAGCTATGAGTGTAACCGTTATTACGACAAACTCGATCTAAATGGGTTCATTCAACTGCGCTGCCAGTGGAGCCAATTCGTAAAGTTTCAGCAACTCATGTTTTTCTCGGAAGCTTTCGGAGAAAATCACTATTCGTTAGCCGAAGCACATCAATATTTGAGGGTGAAATTGGCCTAGTTAAGCCCAATTCAGATCGTTTGCCGTGCCCGTCAATCATGCTAAGCAGATGGAAAAATATAGATTTCAGACAAGTCCGGTCGGACCTCTGGACTGTTCAATGGGAGGCCGTGCAATTAATTCCGAAGCGCGCGCCAAGTTTCAATCCGACAAAGTCTCCGTCCGAAAATCATAGTCGCATCACACCGTGCCGTCTCGTGGATCATTCGAGAAACCCCCGTCACCCGAGGATCCTTGGCTAGTCTATCTCTTCTTCTCTCTCTCTCTCTCTCTCTCTCTCTCACTTGGAATCAGGTCACCGGCAATAACAAAGGAGACCCGCGAAAGAGCGGCTGATCGCCTTTATAGAAACGAACAAGCCTGCTCTTTCATTCGGCCGAGCGGGAGAGCAGCGAACCCTCGCCTATAGCGTCCATCGACAGCGAGGCATCTGTCGCCTAGTATCTATACGACTCCCGCACCACTGCCAGCCGCTTTTCCGCTTCCTCCAAGCTCGCCTAGCCACAATAAAATGTTGTAAGGCTGCGTCTTGTGGCTTCTTGAACATACCTAGCGACGTCGATGTTGTTTTTCTGCGTCTTTGAAACACCGACTCGGAGCTGTTATGAAAAAAAAAAAAAAAAAAAAAATAGAATAGTTCGCCGATTGCTATTCAGATCAGGGATTACATAACCGCTTTATTTCGCGCGTGACTCATGCGCGCAGTAGTCGCGATGTTCTATTCGGCAAAAGGTTCATTGACCATCTCAATTTAGCGTTCTTCTTTCGGCTTCGAACTTTATAAAAAGTTCTCATCATCGGCCGGCTCAAAGTTCCCTTATCTCGCGGCGTCGAATCGACACGTTATTTCCGTATCGAAATCAGATACGAGCTACAATATTCAGGCCGTCCGCAACAACAAACGAATGAGAGAGAAGCGCAGCCTAGTCTTCCGGCTCGGGGACAAAAAAAGAAAAAAAAATAACACAGAAAAATCTTCCACACCCGGAAGAACCAGTATGAAACGAGGCCCGCTAGTACCTACCGGCGTCCGCCAGGTGGCCCGGCCCTCTCTCCTCGAACTCTACGTCTACGCAGCCGGTCTATCGCCCCTGCTACACTTGACCGACTAGTCAAACTTCCTGTACGCGAATTCGGCGGTGGGGTCGGAGCGGTAATTCATCGGCAGCGTTAAAAGGGCCTCCCGTTTGGATTTCCCTCGAGAAGACGTAGAACAGAACCGAGCCTCTCCCCTCCCTCGCTTTCCTCGCTCCCGCGGTGGAGGGGATCTGCGTGGTGGGGGCGCTCGCCGTAAAAGCCGGCACTACCCCGCCGCGTATCGCTCTCCCACCATCCCGAGAGCCGATCTCCGCGCGGGGAGCGAAACTGGGCGCGGCTTATAGGCGAGCGCACGCGGCTTGGTCGGCAGCGTGCGAGGAAAATTTTCTTCGCGCTTTGTTTGGCGAACGTATTTTTCTCCATTTCACGAAATTTCGATGGAATTCGATCGGCGCTTTTTCGAGCCGTGAAATGCGAGAGCGAACGCCGAAATGTTCGGTGGGGTCTCGACGGGAAAATGTTGGAAATCTACGCACTCTGTTGTGCCTAGTTGCCAGGGGAGCCGCGCGCGTTGGAAAAGCGCAGATGGTGTCGTTTCACTATGCCCATGTATTGATTTTCGGATGAAACTTGGTTCCCAGCGACGCGAGATAAGGCTGTCTGGGCGCAGAAAAACCAAGTCATATCTCGAGAGCTCCAACACGTGTCCAGCGTTTTTTGGAACCGCGGATTCGAGAAAATGGGGGGCAGCTCTCGAGCGCAGAGAAGAAAGAGGAGAGAGAGAGAGAGAGAGAGAGAGAGAGAGAGAGAGAGAGAGAGAG
>QLSS01000022.1:740474-856847 GCA_024372645.1 Trichomalopsis sarcophagae | reverse complement strand
GAGAGAGAGAGAGAGAGAGAGAGAGAGAGAGAGAGAGAGAGAGAGAGTGAAATATGGAGAGTAGCCTACTGGCTTCTCTTGCCGGCATAGACGACAAGTCCGCAGATGCGCGAAGCAGGGAAAGAGAGGGAGCGGCAGAGCGCGAGAGAGATAGAAACAGGGAAGCAAGCGGCCGGGAGCCGGTGTGTGCGTGCGTGTCACCATCGAGTGAAACGACTCCCACCTCGGCCGGCTCGTTCGGATTTTCCCTACTCCCTAGCGTAGGCTCCCTCCTTTTTTTCCTCTCTCCTTCTCTGTCTGAAAAGCAAGAGAGCGGGAGCGAGACGGAAATAGCGGCGGCGGCGAGCGGCGAAATACCCGCCGACGTCATCCTCGGCCGGGCGAGAGGGAGAGAGAGAGAGAGAGAGAAAATGATCGCCGCCTAGCGTGCTGGCTCGGGGAAGAGGAGAGAGAGAGAGAGAGAGAGAGAGAGAGAGGTGCACACCAAGCCGGCCACGCACGACGGACAAGTAAATCGAGGACCGAATACCGTGTCATACACACGCGCGCCCTACACGTCCCGTCCTACGTTCAAAGGACCGAATCATCATCACCAACAAACTGCAACAGCAACAAGCAACAAACTCTCCGACAACCTCATCCCAAGCCACAAGCAGCAATAGACGAAAGCCGAAGCACCCGACTAGCAGGAGGAAGAGGAAGAGCCGAAAGCTGGAGGAACCGAGCGGAAGAGTAACGAGGAAGTGCCCACGGGAGCTGTGACGGAGAGTCGAGCCGCCGCGAGATCAACGCACACGCTCTCGGAAATTCGAATTTCCCGCCCCCGAGCCACTCGTCGGCGGAAAAAGTGCTGCCACCACCGACGCCGACGCCGACGCCGACGCCGCGCAGGAGAAGAGAGACAGAGACGGAGCGTCTAAGAGTGTCTCCGCGAGTGTGTGCGTGTGCGTGAGCGTGCGCTCGGCCGCCGCGTTGCTGTGTGAGTGCGAGCCGAGCCGAGCCGAGCCGAGAGACAGAGACAGAGCGAGAGAAGCGCTCTCTTTCGCTCTCTCTCTCTTACCGGGGCTGAAAGAGCGGCTCCTCGGCTGTGCTTTTAGTCTACCTCGGAGCGTGTCGCGGGCGCTTATAGCACAGAGAGAGAGAGAGGCGGTTTAACGGCCAGGCTCCCCCCCGTTACAACTCACACACACACACATCCCGGTTTCCATTTTTTTTTTTCAAAATTTCCGATAAACTCTTTTCCCTCTTTCGTTTTTCCGCGCCGTGTGCCCGCCACCGGTCGTCTTCCAACCAGCTTTTGGATTTTCCGTCTGCCGACACGTCCGCTCATAGTAGAGGAACTCGATAATACAACAGTGGCATACATACGCTAGTACCTGCTCTCAAGACAAGCTGTCGTGTGTCTCAAGTCAACGCAATTCAACAATCTATTCTGTGGTGCGTGATTATCGTGTGAACTCGGGTGTTAGATTCGAAGAAACAAAGATATATTATAAATTTTATATATATATATATATATATATATATATATGAGTATATACACGTGTAGATTTTATATATATATATATAAATTATCGAACAGTGTGCAACGCAACGAGCTGAAGAGGAGAGCAAAGTGCGAGAAATTTTAACCAGAGAGATTTAAATCAAGTTCGTCGCGCGTGCAGAGCGCCGCGATTGTTGTAACAGATTTTTATTGTAATTATTAACGCGCGCCTACGGTAAAAGTGTTGGTCGGCAGTGTGAGAAGCAGATTAGTAGTAGATCTACGCATTCGGCGCCAGTGACGATAACCGATCGGCAGTAGCATGGAGAAGTACGGAGAGACCGGACAGCTGCAGAAGGAAATGGAACGACTGGAGATCGAGGAGAAGAACGGCGACGGATTGAGGTAGGACTTGGTTTTCTTCAAAAATTCCCCGGGGCAGCGCGGGACTTGATAAACACAAACACACGCCAGCCGATTCGCAAGGGCCAACCCATTCGAAGTCGAACCGCTTCCAGAAACTCGGGGAGCATACGTGTTTACTCGCCGCGTAGCCGAACTCGTGATCTTCCATTGAACTCGGCTGACGCGCTCTCGCTAGTTTTCGTGCGGGGCTATACCTTATACAACGGGAAAGAAGCAACGTAATCGTACATCGAATTTTTCTGCTATCGCATAGAGATAAATTAGTCATAATATTTTTCATTCGATAACAGAGCGGCCTATCCCCGCACAAAGTCTCACTAGATGTGTAATAAAGCGGCCCGAACATTAGAACACGAAATTTCGGTAATATTTCACAACATCGTTCGCGCGCGGGGAAGCTTTCGAAAATTACGTAACGCGCTGATCCAGCGCCGTGGCAGTTCTTCACAAGATTCCCGAAATTCCGTAAACACGCGGATGGCCGTCGTTTCCCGAGCTCCCAAAAATTCGAACCGCTTCGGCGAGAGAACAAAAAACGCTTTCCCCTTATCGGGTTTCTTCTCCGCTCGGCTGCTTATCAGCGGCCGCGCTGGGCCCCGAAATAGTTGGAGAGTCAACGCACGTAATTATCAGTAATATGTCAAACACTACGCTAGCCAAACTCTGGCGTACGCAAGAGTTGGCTACGTGTGTCGAGCATCAGCCGACTCTCTCATCTTCTCGCTCGGCGCGCATGAGTCTATGTAGCGCGGAAAAAAGATGGCTCTTTCGGTTACCAGCGCAGATTGCAGAAGCGTGACGCGGGAAACACCGACGTCCGCGAGTGCGTGCGGAGGCGCTCGCGCGCGGGAATGTCACGCACGTGTCGGCAGGTCATTGGATTCGATTCGTACGCGGGCAGGCTTTCATTCTGCGGCGTCTCTCGCGCCGCCTGCGTATTTATAATATGTTTCGGACGCCGGCGCGCAAACAATTTTTCTGCCGGAGAATTCCGGCCGTGCGTGGCTCACGCTGCGCGTTAGACGGGCTGTGTCGGTAAACACGAGCTGGCTGTCTCGAATATTTAGATCGATCCTCGTTCAAAGGAAGCGTCCTGACGCCGATAAAAGCCGTTTACCAAATGCAAAAGAGGCTTCTCTGAGTGAACTCCGTCTGAGAAATCAGTCACGTGCAGGCGAAAATTCAACAAACCGTCGCGCGAAAAAAGCGAAAAAGAGAGATACATCGGGGCTTTCCTCGGCGTGGGCGCGCGTAAATTCCCGTAGCCTCTCGGACTTCCGGCAGCGCGCGCTTCAAATTGCCGGGCGCGTACTGCTCGGCTGGAAATTTCCGGCCACGAAAACTCGCACCCGATGCCTGGCTCCTCTTCTTCTCTCCGCCTCGTTCGTCTTCTGCTTCTTTTTCGGGCGCGAGCGGATGCGTCGAGGACGGCCGTACGCCGAGTGGATTCTCTCTTCTAGGTCGAATCAGCTTTTTACGCCGGCTTCCACGCTGACACGCAGAATACCGATGGGAAATTGCTTTGCGTCGTCCTGCGACTAGCTGAATTCGAGAACGAATCGACGGGAGAACGCTGGCATTGCGTAATTGTCGTAAAATATTCGTCGAACGCGATCGAACAATGAATGAAACGTCCGCAGACTCGTTTATGACGAGCGCGATGGCGTCATTAAAAGTTTATCATTCTCAAAGTGACCCCCATGGAAGCCTCCCGAGCGATGATCGCACCGCCGGATTCATTAAAGTTTGCGCTGACGCGCTGGTCTCCTCGTGAATACAAATGCCTCGCCGAATTCGGCTCTGCCTTTTCGCGAACGTGCCTTTGCTCTCTCTCTCTCTCTCTCTCTCTCTCTCTCTCTCTCTCCCTCTGCGGCGTGGCCGGTGCCTGTAGAAAAATAATCTCTCACATATTTTGAGCGTCGTCTCGGCGCATACTCGGGCGCAAACAATCGGCGACACGCGCGTGGAGAAAGTGCGTTTTTTGCAGTACAGAGTCAGGAGCTTTGTAAACAGCCGAAAATCGCGATCACGTGCGGCAGCGCTACTAGCGCGCGAAAAGGTCAGCTATGAGAAGGTCGACGAGCGTCATGCAAAAAACATCGGCGCAAAGTGCGATTACTCTTTCTCTTGTGTATCTTCGAATTCTCCGACCATTATTATTAATAAACTTTTTGTTCCTAGTACTTTGTTCGCAGCGCGCCTTGCGCTATTTTCGGCAGACGCCTTTTGAATAGCACGATGATTTTCGTGCTATCACGGAATCGGTATTCGAGCCATCCCACGAGGCCTCGTCTTATCTCGCTTTTCCAGCGGCCGAAACGAGTCACGTGGTCTGGAAAAGGGCGACGTTTTCGAAAGAGAGCCCAGTCGTCGAGATCCCTCGAGCTCATACGGGCTTATATTTAAAACGCGGCGTTGGTGCGTTATTTTCGTCAGCTTTCCCTTTTCATTTTCCCGGCGTCGGCAGGCCGAAGGAGCGTCAGCCCCGGCTTTCCCCCCCGCTCGATAAGCCGCGCGCTGGCACGCACAGGCAGCCGAGAGAGAGAGAGAGAGAGAGAGAGAGAGAGCCGAAATCGAGCGCCGGGGGACCGCCTCTATCTGATCCAGAAGCTTCCACGCCGCGCGGCGTGCACACGCCTGCGTAGACTCGTTTTCCGGCAGCAACGCCGCCGGCAGCGGCACATTCTCTACGCACTTTTCTGAAAACATTAGAGCCCCACGCCCAAGGTCCGCATTTCTTTCTTTCTTTCTTTGATTCGGTGAAGCCGGCGTGCGCGCGGCTCTCTATCTCCTCTCCTCTCCTCTCCTCTCCTCTCTTGTTCTCTTTTTTCCTCCTTTTTGCGCCGGCAGCGGTGGAGAGGACCAAGGTTCTCGGCGCCCGCGGCTACGCAAGTATAGAAGCCGCGCGCGATTCGAATCGCCGAGTGACACGTGGATG
The DNA here is from genome assembly GCA_024372645.1 of Trichomalopsis sarcophagae. Taxonomy (NCBI): domain Eukaryota; kingdom Metazoa; phylum Arthropoda; class Insecta; order Hymenoptera; family Pteromalidae; genus Trichomalopsis; species Trichomalopsis sarcophagae. Next base: position 851,997 of record QLSS01000022.1, on the reverse strand, counting down.
CGGCACCCGCTTCTCTCGATTCCGGCTGCTGTGCTGCGCGCGTTATGTCCTACTGAGAGGCGCTTTGTGCACGTACGCGCTGCACCACGTGTCATCTCGCGCCGGGCGAAAAAACGAATTATATTTAGGTTAAACTTTCGGCGTGGCGCGCCTCGATAAAGATTCCCCCGAAGCGGTCGCGTGGCTCTATCTGCCGGTAGGCCGCGCAATCGGCCGCGCCCGCGCGCAAATGGAGTCGGTAACGAGGCGACCTGCAGCGGGCTCCCAAATTCCCAGATCGATTTTTCTCTCGAACAGCGCTTCCGCATTCCAGGGAAAAATCCCCTCCCCGAGCCGCAGCTGCCTGTCAGACTGTCAGTCCTCTCCAGAAGCCGATCGACGGATTTACGGACGGGATGGGATTCTGGGAAAAGCTCGAGGCTGCCACTGCGGCCCGCTTGGGTTGCCTTTGTGTGCTAGCTGCGCGAGGCTGGTTTTCAAGAGTCTACCTGGCCTGCGCTAGGCAAAAGCATACATATGGGTCCCTCGGACATCTGTTCTTTGTGGGAACTATCTACGGGGCCACGTGTGAAATTCGAATGTTTCGAAACCTTGAAAAAGTAGCCGGCGACTCTCGCGCAGAAAGTGCAGCATCAGTCGTTTACCGCGCTTATCGCCGGCGGTGTTTACGTACTGTAGAGGTGCACGGGCTGATAAGCTGCGAGAGATCTCGGGGTCAGCAGCCGCCCTGCGCGCTCGGACACTGATCCCTTTGTTTGTCGCACTTGGTCGAAGTACGACGGTGCTGCTGTGCACGCGTGGACATTTTTTTCTCCTCGCTGATAATGCCCAGTCGGGCTCGCGCCTATTGTACTATTTAGAGCTGTCGGTGTGGGTGTATCTGATTGCAGTCGGAACCATGAGATATCAAGTGCGTTGGTAAAGCGCACACCTGCAGTTTTTTTTAACTGTAAAAAAAATTTCATTTTCGGCGGAGTTGCAGATTTCGATTGCACCACGCGAAACTCGCGTGGATCATTTTACGACCCCAATGACGGAGCACACGTGTATTATGTGTTATGTGAGATGGAAAAGGCGGTGCGCGACAGTATAGTCGGATCCATTTGGAAATTTCAATTAAATTCCCTTTGTATGCGCTTTGCCTATGAAAACGCGATGTCTCCCGTACTCACAGACACACACACTTTGTTTCTTCCTTTCGCTCGATCTCGAGCTATTTTCTCTCTTTTTCCGCGTCGCGCGTTTCGTTTAATTTAATTTCCAGTGGGGGAGGAGGCGAAATTCGATTAAAACGGTGCTTATGCTGTGACGAGTCGTTTACGCGGCGCGCGAGGGGACGAAAAAATACAGCACGTCACGCCGAGAAAGAAAGATCTGTTATATATGGAAAAGCGAATGTCACACTTTCATTCTCTTTCATACATTAAACTCGATGAGCTCGAACATTAGTTTCACAATGAGCAATGACTTGTTTGTCCGCGTAAATTGAAATAATATACGAATATATGCATGCGATTTTGGCTTGGGCTCTTGAGTCCTTGATCATAAAAATGGCAATAACGAAAGGGAACAGCGCAGTCCCAATCGATAAGCGTATCGGAGCTCATTATCCGTTTGAAGAAAGGACCGTTTCTTCCTGGTGGTCGGGGGGAGGGGGGGGGGGGCGTAGACTCTCCATTACAAGGACAAACACAGGGGGAACAAGGCGAGACGCGAAAGTTCGCCGTCCCGTTTGGCTTCGCAAAACGCGCAACAGCGATACTGCGCAAACACTCGCGCGCGTACATCGCGTCGGGAATGCGGGAACTAATAACCGCGCGGCTCCGAGAACTCTCCGCTAGTAAATCACGCGGCTGCCTCCAAAACATTGGCTGCGCGCGCAGTGAGATCCACAGCTAGGAAAGAACCGTAAGCGAGAGGCTGCGCTGCGTGGAAAAAAGGCCGAAGAGGCTGGCTTATAATCAAGGACGCGAGCGATTCGTCGGCTATACGTCGCGCCGATCGGCAGGCAGGCAGGCAGGCAGGCAGGCGAGCGCGCTCTCTTCAAACGGAGCGAGACTCTTAATTTCGCATCGCCATAAATAATTTGACCGTAGCCGCGCTGGGGTAGGGAGTTTCCTGGAAGGAGGCCTTCGCTCGCGCGCCGGTATCCCTTGCGTCTGTCTCTCTCTCTCTCCGCTGTCGCGTCGTGGCGCTCGTTTTCTGTCTCTAGAGCGCCTCTTCCTCCTCTCTCTCCTTCCCTCCTTAGCGCGGAATATATGGCTGTGATCTACTTACTCGCCAAACAGAGACTTTCTCACATTTCGTTTTCGGGGGGGTAAGGCATAACAGTTGCGCAGCACGCATCGAGCTTATCGGGCCGCGAGCTCTCTGGCTCTTTTTCGGAAGTGCGTACGCGTGCAACGTGCATGCACGAGGAGCGAGGCGGTCGGCGCTGCTGCTGGCGTGCGAGGAGGGTAATCACTTCGCTGGAAACTTTTCTAGTCTCGCCGGATCGATCCGAGCCGCCAGCCGTCGTCGCCCCGTGTGTGCCGCGGCGCACTGCAAGCTCTCTCACTCTCTCGCCGCGGAGGGTTAATCCGTTTGCGGTGCAGCAGTGTACTCTCGATTACTAATAGCCAACTCTCCTTCTCTGTTTCAGGTAAGGACTGTCTCCGGGCACAGGTCCCGTTTTTTGCCTTGTCTCGCGGCTCTCATGCGGTAAGTCTTTGGAACGTCTAGTGAAGCAGCGAAGGTAGCTATTTTGACGAGAGAAGTGGGCCATTCCGCGAATAAGCCGGGGAAGAAACGGGACGGGATTCGAATTCATTAGGCGCCGCGCTGTGCGCCGGTCGAGAGCGATCCAAGGCCACCGCGCCTCCGTTCGAGAGGAGAGCAGAGGGAGGCAGACGCGCCGCTTCCCATCTGACACGATGCGCCGCTGCAGTTTCTTAGCGCCGACTGACAACTTTATAAATACGAAATATGTTGACGAGCGATGACGAGTTTGTTTCTACTCTTTATTAACTCATTTAACTCGCCGGTGATTAAAATTTCTTCCCCCGATCCTCCTCGAGAGGGGACGCCCGTGTTTCTCTTGTTGACGAAACGTTCTTCCTGGAGGCGTCGAAAAGTCCGCGGAGCGAGAGGGGTAGCGCGGCGGCGGAGAGAGGAAAGGTCGACGGCGGCGTCGGGGGAGGGTGGCGCTGGCGGCGCGCGTGTGCGCCCGAGAGGGTTCGTTCATCCCCGGGTCAAGGTTATACCGGCGCGCCGGCGCTATATCCCCTTTTTCTTCGCGCGCACAACACTTTCGCTCTCGATGCCAGGCCGGCTTCTTCGTTTCGGCCTTTTGCAACGCTTTCTGCGAATTCAATTTTTTCACGCTGAAACGAAAAAAGTCCCTCGTATAATAATATATGTACATCCGTCGGGACAGCTCGAACGGACGATGCGGTAGGTGCGCATAGTATAGTTTGTTGAATGTATCGGTAAGACGACGATGCTTTTATCTCGATATCTTTTATCTCAAACCGGGCCGGGCCCCCGCGCTCTTTGATCGCTCAACAATTTTCTCCACTAGTCTTCGTTCACGCGATAGCGCCCTCGTCGCGATCGAAACGAATCGACGAGTTTGAATTACAACGGATCCGTTTGCATTCTCGTCACCTTGCAGAGCCAACGAACGAAAAGGCGTCGAGTTGTCGCTTGCAGCTACTTGAATGATCAGCGCTATGTCGGCCTTACACCTTACACCGTTATACGACGTCCACCTAGTCATAACACGCCTCTCAAGGTATCACCGGCAAAACGTCGTTACTTAATTGAAATCCAGTCGAAAAAGAAAAGAAAAGAAAAACTTGTTAATACACACGGGGAGGGACAGTCGCGCGAGTCGGAGGACACAAAGCCGGCGGAAAATTAAAATTGCCCGATCTGAATACTCCAGCGTCTCCCCCCGGCGGACTGCATTACATTATTGAAGCGCGTTCATCGGCCCGTCCCACGCGCAAGCTCTCCCGCTGTCGCAAAGAGAGAAACGGGACTGCATCGCCGCGACCGTCGCCGGTGTGCATGGATGTAAATTATGCGAAAAAGCTCCAGCCACCCTTTCTCGGGCAATAAACGCGGGACTCGGCCTCTCTGATGTATGCGCGCCGCTGCAAGTTCACGGCCCTCCTCGCAATTTGAATTTCGCGCGCGCGCCTTTTTAACGGCACCCTCTCCCTCTGAATGTAAACTCGTTTGTTTCATTTTTAAACTCGCGCTGCCTTTGAAAAGAGAAAGGGAAAATCGGAGCTTGCGCGCCTGGCGGAGGGCGGAAGTCGTTCCGGGCTGCAGCGCGGAATGGGATTGCGAGGCTCATCTCGCGGAAGTCGTTAATTGAAGCCGCGAAGGAAAGGAAAGGCGATTATGCGCTTCCCTCGCGGCTATGTTATATGCATGCGCTCGAGGTCGCGCTGCATCTAGCGCGCGGAGCACATGAATAATTTCGGATTTTCGAGGCTCCGCTTCTCGGCCCCCTCGCGCACACGTCACTTTATCCTCTTGCTCCTCTATGCTCCCGCTCTCGGCTCATCTTTTTGTTTATTCGCGCGCTCGCCGAGTTCTTTCGTTTCTCTCTCTTTTTTCGAATCGTCCCCCCGCGGTAGTTGGCCCGGCTCATTGCAGGGCAAGTTCGAAATCCGCACTCGAAGAATTCATGCAGCGCCCGTAGACTGCACTTGTCTTATCTGTCCAACGCGCCCGCTCCCTCGTAATGCGCGGGGAGACACTTTGCGGCTCCGGCCTCGTCCTCATTGTCCCGAAATCGCTAATTGGGCAAAGCAGCTCCGGGGAGAGACGTCGGCGTATATTCACGCAGCGCGCGTGCGAGGGCTCTTTTTTCGCTCGAAAACAAAGTGTGCGCGGTTTTTCGGCTGCTGCGGGCCAATTACCTCGCGCGCGTCTCTTGAGTTCGCACGTGCGCCGCTCGTTTGCGTGCATGCGGTTTCGCGGTGCAAGGAGAGAGGAAGGCCCCAGCTGCATACTGCGCCGAGCGGAGATTCTGTCATCGCGTCTAGTTGGACGCGTCGGAGTCGAATGCGAGTCGAAGAAATGCACTACTACGCTAGATCGTCCTGGACGTCGTCGCGCGGCCGCGCGCGCGCACGTGGCAGCTGCTCTCTCGCACCCCGTAACAGCTGCTTTCGGGAGCTGCACAACTATATAGAAAGAGAGGGCCAATGCGGCTCGCGAAAGGCGCCAGCAGCGGCTTCGAAAAACGAAATTCTCTCTCTCCCTCTCGCTCGGGCGTTGCTTTGAGGGAAAAAAATAACGGTTCGCGTAACGTGCAAGCGCGCACTTCCACTTTTGCGGAACTTTAAAAGTTTCCGATTGTTCACGCTCGACGATCTTATTGTGTCTCTTTGAGCCTGCCTGCTCTTTGTTTACCAGAGGGAGAGGGACACTCGCCAAGTGCCGCAATCATTAAAGTCGTCATTAAAGCGCGCGCAGGCAGAGCGAATTCCGGCGAGAGTGAAAGATCAAGTGCTTTTCAAGCCGCCCCCGCGCGAGCGAGTCTCTTTGCTTTTTCAAGGGCAGCTACTCGGTTGCAGCTGCCGAGTTGCAGGACATTTTTGAAAGGCGAAAACAGCCGATGATTCACCATGACCGCATCGTCAGCGCCGTGTTATTACCTATCTGCGCTTCCGCGTCATTACGCGCGCAGTTTCGAAAATTCAATTATCCCGTCTCCTTCTCTCCGACGGCGCCGGCGTAAACGCTCAGTTTACGGCTCGTTACGGCAACGGCGTGGACGGCCGGTTGCTCTTTTTATCTCCAGAACAACGATTTCCCCGACATCAGTCGCACATACTCACGCGCCGCGGCGGCGGCACATCGTTCGGATCGAAAAAAGCCTCGTGCATCGAAGCGCCGCCGCTGCACACACGTACAGTCGGCTCTCGCGTATTCGCACACAAAAGCGCGCAGGCGGTTCGTGCGGCTTCGCCGGCGCTCGGGGCTCTCCCGCCGTCGTCGGCGGCGCACTGTTGAGTCTGCCGGTGCCGCTGCAATTTTGCATTCTCAGTACGCGACGCGACGTTCTTACGGGCGGCACGTGCGCGCGAGAGACTCGACTCCGCCGAAAGCCGCGTTTTCTCTGCTCGACTTTTGACGGTGGAGGTAATTTTGGAAGTGAGCGGTTTTCGGTTAAACGCGCGCGCACTAATCCGAGTAATGGATTAATTCGCTCGCTTTCGCTTTCTTCTCCTCCTTCCTCCCTTTTTCTCGCTCGCGAAGCTCGACGCCGCGCATCGAGTGCGCCGCGGTAACTTTCCACGGCGACGGCCTGCGCGAGTGCCTGTGTGGAAAACTGCGAGCGGCGGTCGCTGATTTTTCGCGCGACGGCGGCGCCATGATCGGCAGGCGGAAGTGGAACAATCGGTGAGCGATCGTCGAAGCCTCTTGCTTCTCCTGGCGACGAGATACACCGCCCATACCTGTGGCTAGGAGTACCTATAGGAGAGGGAAAAGCTCGGGGAAGAGCGCGCGGCGCCGTCGCACGTACCAGCCATCACATGCGCGAGTGCGCTCTTCACACCGACATGTACGTTTCCAGAAATATGCCCATTTCATTCTTTCTCGTGTATTTTTTCATCGTCACTCCTTGTCCCGCGTGACAACACAGAGCGGAAGAGGGGCTCGATCGATATGCGTCTCACTCGCGAACATCTGTTGATGCGGTGTGCCCAAGCGTTGACCAACATTTTAACGTTTTGCGGGACTCTTATTAATTATAATTGTTTCTCTTTTTGGTGGAGCGGCAATCCATTTCTGCCTTTCTCACGCCTTTTCTTTTATCACAATCGGCGATCAAACATTATGCAATGAAAAACAACGGTTGAGTTGCTTTGTTACAAAATTTACAATTTGCGGAAAAAACCACTTCCATTTGACAAGCTGCGCCCAGCTGCACGAGCGCGCGATACAAGTAAACAAAGTCGGCCATGTTTGCTTTTCCGTCTTTTTTGCGGCTTTCTTCTCTTATCTATAAGCCTGCCAACACACGCACGCACAGAGACGCGCGTGGCGCTCACGTAACGCCGACGCGATAGGAAAACTCTGAGCGTTGTATTACGCACCGACCGCTCGTTTCTTTCGCACAGACGCTAAAACATAAATAAATAAAGAAACAAGGACAACGTGTCGCGATAAAGGCGAACTCTCGTTCTGCCTTTGCGAAGAGATCTGGGTCGCTCCTAATCTTACGCACGCGTGCGACCGAGTATCGCTGCATATAGAAAAATCCATTAAAAGTAACACACTTTTCTGCGAGCGAGGCTACGCACGCGGTATAAAGTCAGATCGAATAGTGCATTGGGCCGATCTGTAAACTGGCCTTATTTTAAATACATTCCCGCCCTGCACTATATGCGAGACCGGCCTATAAATACACGCGGCGATTCATTATTCATGAAACATTCATATACTGCTTTAATAAAGGAACAATCGGCGAAGCCGCAGCTTTCTTTTCTTTTTGTAAACAGGCTATTCACGCTCGCGGCTTCGAAAAAAGCGTAAACAAAGCATTCTTCCGAGGAATTTTCTGTCGATACATAGCTGCACGCGCGGGGAGAATGAAAAACGTACACACTCGCGTTTCCTTCGCGCACTTTTGTTTCTCCGAGGCGCGCGAGCTTGCGGTGAAAGGCTGAACGAGCCGGATTTTAAAATTAGCTCGCGCCTCGGCTCTTTGAGGCGGAGAGGCGAAAAACGGGTTAATTAGCGAACTTTGGCGTATCGAGCAGACCTCCTACACGCGCAGTGTTGCATTCTGATGAGTTTTCAATCGCTCGAGAGATTAAAAACTGCTTGATATATTTCGAAGAAATTCGGCGTCCCGCTTTGAAATGTCCCCCGTCTTTTTAGGCGGCGCTAAAAATAGACCCTCCAGTGTGCGCACCGAGAAGCGCCTGAATAGACAATTTTCACGAGCCCGACAATAATAATATCGGGAGGGAAAGATTCGTATCCGCGCTGCGTCGTCTAACGGCTTCTCTTTGACCTCGCGTCAGGACTGAGGGAGGAGAGATTCAGAAACTGCATTATGCATCCGCGGAGAGCAGCGCGCGTGGCTTCCAGCGCCGGGCAGGAGATCTCGTTCAATTTATTTTCGTTCCCGCGACTCCTCTCCTCGGCTCGTCGATACCCTGTATGTTTTAAGGGGGGAGCTAGGATACTGTTGAAATCGAAACATACTTCTGTATGAGGCCGGCCTATCAATTGTGCTAGCTAAATTGCCTAGTTCAAAGACTGATCCAGGCCTCAATTATTCCAAGGAATGCGCATATATTATAATGATCCGAGCTTGCCTCCGTGTCGAGAGCAACGAGTATGCACGTTCGAGTCTCATTTTTCTTCCTCGAGAATAATTGAAACATTACGCTGTACCTCTGATACTCATCGCCTCATTAATGCGACTCGTGTCGCAAAAACGTCATTTGCAAATGGGAGCTGTAGTGCGACGCGAAAATTTCCGTTATTATTTTCATCAACGAATTGCAAGAAAACGGCTTCTTGAGAAGCATCTCCCAACGATCTGTTTGCTTTGCGCGCAGACGATCCGGGCGCTTGTTTTGCTTTGTTTCCCTTTTTATTTTCTCCGTTACTCCCCCATATTACGCGATGCACTAGCGCGCGCTACAACACGCGTATACTCGGGATTCGTGACGTAGGTTTTCTATTTTTATACCTGGATTCCACATACTTGCAGGGGGGCGCTCCGCTCGACGTCGCCTGCTCGGATGATACGCAATGGAAATTATGATTCAGCGAAGTTGATTGCTACTATCGCGAGCGATACACGTCAGAGTCCACATAGTCGACTTGCAGTGAACAGTCTGATCTGAGGAAAAGCACACACACACACACACACACACACAGTAGGCTGCTGCTGCAGCTCGCGCGCAGATATTAACGTTTGCTCTCGCGACAAGTAGAAAGCAGCACCGCGTGGCTTCCGCTGACGTCATGTGCGACAACACATAGTGATTCATTCACTCTTGGAATTTTTTATTCGTCGCGATGTCGTTTGAAATGGCTCTATTTCACGACGGGTATTTTCGTGAAGAGCCTCAAAAAAGAAAAAGAAAATTCATCAGTAGCCTCGTTTAGCAGAGCGCTTCCGGCCTTAACTTGCATGGGGTCCTATGTATACATTATACACCCAGCATGGATCGGAGGAAAAATAATCGCAGCAGCACGAGGGCGTCGTCGATCGTTTGTGAATGAGCGGCGCGCGTGAGTCACTTCCAATATACGCCCACAGGGCGGCCAACGTCTGCGTCGAGGTCTGCGTGCCGATCTTGGGTTTTGCCGCGCGCGTTGCAGTCGTGCGAAGAATTGACGAAATTTAATTGCCGCGAGTCGGATGCGCTGAAACAACTCCTTGCTTTTCATCAAACCTTGCAAGATTGATAGAGCGCACATACGGCTCGTCGATGTCGGGTTCGAAGCCTTTCCTTCCGACTCTAGCGCTGATTAAAAATACCCCGGAGCAAATATTTATGCGCCCGCCGTTTTATCAGTCCGCGGGTGTGTAGCTGCGGTTCTCTAGGAAACCGGCGAGTCATCTGTGTGTTGGCACAGTGCTCGCGTCAGCAGAGCGCAGCTCCTTCCTTCGATTGTATCCTGTAAGGCGGGCGCTGCAGAAATAAGCTCGAAATAGGCGATGCCATAACAGAATTACAGCCGTCACTCGGCGTACGAAAGTCGTTAAAGACCTCTCTCGGGAGTCCGCAAGTCTATTTTCCATCGCGACACTCGGAGGAGTGTCTCCGCGGTCGGAAATGAAATTCCTCGCGCCGCGCCGCGAGAGGCGAATGGCCGAGCAGCAGCCGAGCAGCAGCCCATCGATTTCTCATCGGTGCGAGCGAGGGACGCTGTGTATAAAAGAGAGCCGCCGCCGGCCTCGTCTTCGTCGAGTAAATTTCGCGCGCTCCCGTGTGCTTGTCCAACGGAAAAGTGCCGTTTTAGCGAGCGTAGCTGCGGCTGCTGTATTTTTAGGCTACCGCCGCTGAGGTGGGTGGCCGCGAGTCGCGCTCTGCGCCGGCGGTGAATTATGTATATACCGATGGAAAGGTTGCTCGCTGCGCAAGCGTATTCATCATATATATCATAAGATTGGAAGACTGCTGTAGCGTACATCGGTATCGCCAGACGCGCTCGCCGCGCCGGAGTCGAGAAGGACGACGAGCTGATGATGAGCCGCGCGGGGGACATTCGCGCACAGGTGCCACTTTCCCTTTTCAGCATCGATTTTGCGCAGGACCGGGGTCATTATGCTCGTCATTATGCTCGTCATTATGCGAAACGCGAACTGCCTCGCTCGGTTTCATTGGTCTCTCGCATGCGTGTATTCGAGTCCTATATACATGACAAGCCGGCGCGTTAACGAACTCGTTCTTACAATTCAGTCTTGGGCGGTGGCTCGCGTATATATAGCTCGGCTCCGCACCGGTTAAAGCCGAGCGCTCGAAACGAGTCCGTGCACACTTTCGCGCGCTCGACCATGTGCACACATGCGCGGGAGATACACCCCCGCGGGCGCGAGGCGCGAGGCGAGAGGCAGGGAGACAGGGAGACAGGGAGACGGGTGCGAGAGGATGGGCCGAAAAAGGGAAGAGGGAGACGGAGGTAAAGGGCTTTGCGCGCGCTTTTTTTTCGGGGGCATCCGCAAAAGCGCGCGAAACAAAGGGCCTCCCTCCTCTGTGTGCGCGCTCGGCGCGCTAGCCCTGGCCATTAGTCGTAGGGCGCGCGCAGCGAAAAACATTTCAAGGGAAGACGGCTCGTGACCTTGACTGCGCTAGCCTCCCAAGGTCGCCGCCTAGGCATTTCCTAGGCAGAGCCCTAGAACAATACTCCCTTTGTTACGCACACGCGTTCGCCGTACAAAGCGCCGCTGTCTCGATCCCGTTCAAGGCCATCCGCCTCCTTTTTCGGCAACTGCTGCAACGGCCGCGCGCTCGTGCGTCTTATCAGCCGCGAAGGCGCGGCCGTCACGCGAGTCGATCAGTCGGCGTGCACACGTGCGCGCGTTCCACCCCCGAGCCGGAGAGCAGCGGGCTCCCTGCTCGGGCGGGCATGCCGAATTTACTTTTCAAAAAAGCCGGGGGCTGCGCCGCTGAATGGCTCGGAGAGAGAGAGAGAGAGAGAGAGAGAGGGAGTTGTGTTGTCGAAAAATCGATAGCGGCGAAAGCGAGAGTGGAGTCGGCTCCCTTCTTTCCGCCCGCGCACGGAGAGAGCTCCTCCGAGGGGCACCCGCGCACGCTTTGTCGGCCTCTCCCGCGCTCATTCATGCGGCAGCGCGGCATATGCGCCGGATTTGAAGGCGACGCGTCCTAGAAACGGACGCTAGGTGCCTTTGTGCGGGGGCCTCGCATTCGGATGTTAATTCTGCTGCTTCTGTGTGCCGCTTTCAATCCTGCTTTTTATTTCATTCTGATATTTTGTGTTCCAAAGACTTGCGCGGCGGAGTATGAGAGGGAGAGAGAGAGGGAGAGAGACACTGACCGCGGATGCTTTTCCCTGATTACAGCGCCGGCTCCGGGGCGAAGATCCTGGTGGGCAATCTGCCGGCCCACGTCAGAATCGAGGATATCGAGCAGCTCTTGTCGAACTACGGACAAATTCAAAACTTTGAGAAGGCGACGTCGCGCGATCCTAGCACCCAAGCCTTCCTCGTCAGCTATGAGACGCCGGACCAGGCCCAGCAGTAAATATACACCTCCTTTTCTTGTTCCGCGAGTCGAAAAAAGAACGTTGAGGCTACTCAAAACTTCAGAAGAATCTACTTGACGAATGCGCAGAAGGGCCCAAACTCGTCTAGCCCCGCCTACCGCCACTGCTGCGCTTCCCCCACTTTTTTCTCGCACATTTTTTACTCAAGTAGATCCTATACTGAAGTCGCTTCGGTAGATTCAACATTTTTTTCTCCGTGTAGAGAGAGAGAGAGAGAGAGAGAGAGAGAGAGCGAGTCCGATAACTTTTTGAATAAGTGCACACATGCTCACGTTACGCTTGCCTCTCTGTTGCAGGGCCGCTGGCCAGCTGAACGGCTACGAGTACGAGGGCAACCCGCTCAAGGTGGAGATGTCGACGGCGGAGAGTCGACGCCGGGGCCGCAGCCAGCGCGGCGGCGTGGCCTTCTCGGGCCTGCCGGGCGCCGGACGCCAGACGGACTTCCCGCTGCGCATCCTCGTGCAGAGCGACATGGTCGGCGCGATAATCGGCCGGCAGGGCTCGACCATCCGGCAGATCACCCAGATGACGCGCGCTCGCGTGGACGTGCACCGCAAGGACAACCTCGGCTCGCTCGAGAAGGCCATCACGATCTACGGCAACCCGGAGAACTGCACCAACGCCTGTAAGAAGATCCTCGAGGTGATGCACCAGGAGGCGAGCAACACGAACAAGGGGTCAGTTGACGACGAGGGCGGCAGCGCCTCCGCTGGCAGCGCTGCCAACGCTGCCAACGCTGCCAACGCTGAACAGCAGCAGCAACAGCAGCAGCAGCAGCAGCAGCAGCAGCAGCAGGAGCACGAGGACGGCGGCGGCGCTGCCGGTCGCAAGGAGCGCCAGCAGCAGCAAACCACTGACGACATTGTTGGCTCTTCCAGCGAGATCACCCTGAAGATCCTAGCGCACAACAACCTCATCGGCCGCATTATCGGCAAGGGCGGCAACACCATCAAGAGGATCATGCAGGACACCGACACCAAGATCACCGTCAGCAGCATCAACGACATCAACAGCTTCAACCTTGAGCGCATCATCACGGTCAAGGGCAGCATCGAGAACATGAGCAAGGCCGAGGCCATGATCTCGAACAAGCTGCGCCAGAGCTACGAGAACGACCTGCAGGCCATGGCGGTGAGTCCGGCTGCGAGTCCATTTACTACCGCCCAAAGAGCCGATCCCCTCCCGCGCCTGCCGAGCTTTCAGCCAAGCTTTGAGCCCGCTCGTATGCGGCAGGGAGATCAAGGCCGCAGGCCCGACCCCCGACACGTCCTCCCCGGCGCCCCCCACGTCCCCAGCGGCCGAGAGACTAATCGAGAACCAAAATTCCAGCCCCAGAGCATGATGTTCCCGGGCCTGCACCCGATGGCTATGATGTCGACGGCCAGCATGGGCTACAACTCGCGGGGACCGGCCCTCTACGGCACCGGCCCGGCGCCCTACCCCTACCAGAGCAACCTGACCCCCCAGCAGGGCGTGCTGACGAGCGACGCCCAGGAGACGACCTTTCTCTACATACCCAACAACAGCGTGGGCGCCATCATCGGCACCAAGGGCTCGCACATCAGGAACATCATCAGGTTCTCGGGCGCGAGCGTCAAGATTGCGCCCCTAGAGTCGGACAAGCCGGCCGAGCAGCAGACCGAGAGGAAGGTCACCATCGTCGGCTCGCCCGAGTCCCAGTGGAAGGTATGTTGTCGATTCGTTTTTTCCCTGCACCCACCGAGCTGCATGCTACTGCTTGAACTTTGTGAAAAGTCAATGAGAGCGAGCTCGAGACGCCGTACCTGTTGCGCACGAGTCTTCGGTGGCTCAGTCGGTAGAGCTCTTGCTCGGCAACTCGAAGGTCGGCGGTTCGATTCCAGTCGCGGAGAAAAAAAAAAAAAAAAAAAAAACTCGTAGCGTATACGCAACCTGTGACATTTGGGCGGCTGTCGAATCGTAGACTTCTGCTTGAAGAATCAGGGAGATCATAGTTTGGGTCCCGTGCTTGTCACACTAACCCTTGTGAGAACGAGCTCCGTTTAACCCAACGACAATTTTTTTATTTTTTATCAACAATTAACCATAGCAAACCCCTATTTTATGCCTGCTGCCACTCAATTTCCATGAGCACAAGTTATGCATTATCGTTTTTTTTTTTTTTTTTTTTTTTTAAAAAGGCGCTTTACTAATAACCCTTGATTGTCGCAGGCTCAATACTTGATCTTCGAAAAGATGCGGGAGGAGGGCTTCGTCTCCGGCACCGAAGACGTCAGGCTGACAGTTGAGATTCTCGTGCCCTCGGCCCAGGTCGGCCGAATAATTGGCAAAGGCGGTCAAAACGTCCGAGAACTCCAGCGCGTCACCGGCAGCGTCATCAAGCTCTCGGAGCAGCAGGCTACGCCGCCCACCGCCGACGAGGAGACCACCGTCCACATAATCGGTCCCTTCTTCTCCGTGCAGGTGTGTATTGACTTTTGGGCCTACGCGGTGCCTACATTTTCGATTTTCGAGACCGCGACTAACCTCGGCTCTGTGTGATTTCAGTCGGCGCAGCGCAGGATCCGCGCAATGGTCGTGCAGCCAGGCGCGGGCGGACCCGGCAGCGTGACCGGCATCCCCGGAATGCCCGGCCAGGGCCTCCCTGGCGGTCCACGATCGGGCCGCGGCAGCAGCCAGGAGGGCGGCGTGCGCTCGCGGCGCGACGGCAGTGCCACCTCCCAGCCCGGCGGCTGCACGACGCCCCAGCAGCAGCAGCAGTCCAGCCACTCGTCGCCCTCCTCGCAGCCGTCCCAGCCCCAGCAGCAACAAAGCCAGTAACAAGACCCTGCCGCAACCACTCCCAACGAGCCAGCCAACCTCACGACGATGATGATGATGATACCGCGATTCGCCTAGATTCGTAAAGCTAAAGAGCGTTAACGGGCCTCTCGCCACCTTCTTTCGCGGGGCCCACATTTTCTACATTAGAGATATATATATATTTACACACGCACGCGATCGTCCAGAGCTGCTCTCCGCGAGAGGCGCCGCGCAACAACGGAGCGCACTCTCGCCGGGGACCGCAGCCGAACCTCGGCCGGGGACATCATCCCCTTTGTTTTACTTGCACTCTCCGCCATCAACAACAGCAACGCAGCAGCGACAACATTAGCAATCTCTAGCCTCCATTGCTACACTTGGGCCAGGGTCGGTGGTTTCGAAAAGAAGACACGAGCTACGCTAAAACTACATGGACGACGGTGAAGATTTATGTATGTTGATGATGATGATGATGATGATGATGATGCACAACCTTATTACCTCATTCATTACGGTTAAAGATTTAAAATAATGATGATACGATGATTGATGGAGCGTGAAACAAGATCGTGCAGGATTAAGCTATAGCTCTAATATTAATGTGTTATAATATTGTACGAGAGGTTGAGTGACGGTTACGCAATTTTACGTTTATTATATTCAGAAGGAAAAACTGTTATTGTCACACAGACTATTACTACTACTACTACTACTACTACTGCTGCTACTACTACTATTATTACGCTACGCTACTCTGCTATTATTGCTATATGATATCGCTTCGATGTGTGCAGAGAAAGAGCGGCAAGGGAAGATCCCGACACGAAACTCAACAAGAGAAACACAAACGGAAAACATAAGAAGAAACTGCCAATCGATCACCGCCATCAGTTTATATTATTAAGATATACACCGATTTTTACATATATACGAATCCAGATTGCAAACAAGCAAAACAAGGCGAAAGCAGAGCACCACTTCGGCTCGATTGCAACCGTAAGGAATAGCAAAAAGAAATACCAGAAGAAAGAAATTCAAGAAGAAGACACAGAAAACCGCACGCCACGTTTTTCCAGAGACTCCAAGAGAAGAGCAGCTACACCAGCACAACAGCGTAGAATACCAGAAGATTTTACGAGAAGAATTTTGCGAAAACAAAGGGGGCGGAAGGACGAGGCTCCGGCGAGGACACACGAAGACAGAGCGAGAGAGTGTAAGAGGAAATTCGGCAGCGCCGAGCCTCGCGCCGTAATACCAAAGAAGCGGTTATGAAGTTTTTTTTTCGTATTAGTGAAGTTCCTTGCGAAAACTCGATTGAGATCGTAGAAGTGGACAAGAGAAGGGATTGTAGAATGAGTGAACGTATGTTCGAAAATGGACGACTGCGCGGCTGAGCGAAGGAGAGAAAGAGATCGAGTGACGTTTGTGGATTCGATTATATAGATTTAGTTGAGTCGAGTCACGGAGATGATTGTCAGTCAGTTCAGGGATTTTTACTTTACCATGAATGTAATGATGATGCGTGAGTGTGAACGTGTGTTAAGACAAATTTAAATACTATTAATTGATAAGTCATTAATTATCGATTAAGGTTGGCGCGATAACAAAGGGCATGAAATATATAGAGACCTCGAGGAAACTTAGTCTTATAGGAACTGTACCTTATTATCGATATAGCACAGAAACGTTAACATTGGGCTCAGATCAGAACAGACAAACAAACAAAAACAAAAAAAAAACGAAAGACAACCAAACATTCAGAGTAACTCTACTAGTAGTTGCAACGCGGTGCAGCGCCGCGTGGTTCTCGTCGCCCGATCGCCGAGAGGTTGCCCTCGGCAGTCGCGGCTCGCGAGGTCGCGCAGCCCACCGTGCGAAATCTTCGGCCACCTCGATACCGACCGGTAGCGAGTCACCGAAGCGCCATATCGGACTGACCAAACCCACACACCCACACACAACAGGCCGTGACCCAGCCCCCGCCCTCCGAGAATCGACGACTGAAAAATCGTATTATTTTTAAGCTCAAAGTTTATACTTACGATGATAATATATAGTCGATACTCTCGACGGCGCGCGCGCACTCACGGCCTGCTGCTGCTGATGCTTCCATCACTCGAACACGAAAACACTTCCCGCGAGGCTTCCTCTGCAAGAGGAGCCGGCCCGGAAGCTCGAGGCCGCCCTTTTCTTCATTGTAGGAAGTTCAGCAAGTCGCTCGTTGACTTGACTGCGGCGGCGGCGACGGCGGCGCTCGGTGTATGCATTTAGTACAAAACACGATGTAGAGAGAAAGAGATACATGAGAGTTTATGAAACTAGCAAGGAATGAGAGAGAACGGTGCTCTTGCGCTCTTTTTCTCTTGCGGAATTCTGTGTATATTTAAAAATACATAATCGAAAGGTCGATAGAAGGGGACGTAGGGAACGAAAGGCAAAGAGAGAAAGAGCGGGAGTAGACAAAGAGCTAAGAGTATAAGTTTATTTTTGATACATTGTTGGAAAGATCTGAGTGGAATCTTTCTTTTCGATTTTTGTTAGATGTTTTTTAATAACTTAATGAATTTTAACGATATTAGAGGGATAGACCGGGCGCGCGACGCGTGAATTTCTTCTGTGTGCGAGTGAGTCCGAGAGAGCAGAGCGAGAGTGCGCATTAATTTTTTTTTACGTATATAGTGTATAGATACGCTTGAGCGAGAGAGTATTATAGGTATACGTGCACGAGTGAGTGACCGCGAGTGGGAGACGCTGGAATCGGCGCTCGTCGGCCAGTTTTTTGCACTGCGCCGGCCGCGGCGCCGCGGGTAAGAGTGGGCTTTTTGCAGTTGGATATGAAAATTGTATAATATAATTAATATATTTCGACGATGTGGTGGGCCGCGAGGCCGCGGACGAGCGTATCACGCAAAGTAATGTATTGTGATGTAATTATTATAATTTTATTTTATTTTTTTTTTTTTTATTAACTAAAATACAGAGAAGAGTAGAGTCGATCTTTCGCGTGCGCGTCTTCGTCTTCGGCCTCGGCTTGCCGAATTATTTATCAAGCGTATATATTTAAAGACACATTAACGGCGAGGACGAAAGGCAAGCGATTGTGGAGATACGTAAGCGAGAATTTAAGAGCCACGAGAAAATTGAGAAAACAAGACAAAAAAAAGTACGTTGATAAATGAAAGTGCCAAGGGATTAAGGAGAAACACAAAAAGCCGAAAATTTGCCGTCGAGGATGCCATATCCTATTATGAAATGCATAGTATAGCAAGACTCGATGCGCAAGAACATATCTCACAAGTTCCGTACACGCAACGAGTGGAGGCAGATCAGAAAACAGGGCATTGTCATGCTATCCGGTGAACGCGAACCAATGGAAAATACTTGACGCTGAAGAGAAGAAAGAGAGCAAGCAGTTTTTTCATTCGCCCACCCCCACATTAAAAAGCAGAAGAAGAAATAGCGGAAGAGAGGAAAAGACGAGAGCTACTTTTATCATTCCCGTCCTCCACACACCCTTTCGGACCTGAGTCTTTCGGAAGCAGACCCACGAAGAAAGAGAAAACGCTGAGAAAAGCCAGCAGCATCGGCTCGAAAGAAGCAATACACGAAAAAAACGATACAAATAAAAACAATGCACAGCGCATGTTCCGACCAATTATACAACGTGCTCGTTCGTTCGTCGCGTTCGACGATTTCTTTTTCCTCGAAAAGTTTAGGCGAGTGCAAGCCAATATTAAGCAAAGATTCGCGGGTACGAGAGAGAGAGAGAGAGAGAGAGAGAGAGAGAGAGAGAGAGAGAGAGAGCAGGACGACCTGACGACTGCGAAATGCTTGTACTTTTGGCAGAAGCAGGAGTTGAAAAAAATTTTCGAAGTCTCGTCGACGCAAGCGCCACGAAGAGACGATGGATCGACAAGCAGAAAAAGCAAAGAAATTGCCGCAGAAAAATCCCAAAAGCACGCTCGAGACGATGATAATATAGATAAAAGTTTAAATGTACAAATTAAAGAGATAGAGAGAGAGAGAGAATTAATAATTATTAGATTGCGTCACGTGGAGATAGAGAAAAAACATAAAAACAAAAAAGAATTATTAATATAGTAACTTAAAAGAAGATGTGCGGGAGAGGGAGAGCGAGTCTTTAAAGTTATAGATGATTCTAAAAGAAATGTAAAGAAAATTTTAATTGAAAACGCGGTCGGGGATTTGCCGCTGTAAAACGAATGTACAAAATCGGTTAACCTCTAAATCGTAAATGTTAGTTTATTTAAAAAAGAAAGAAAAGTATTTAAAAATTCTCGAGACGGCTGCAGCAGCGCCATCGCGTCTTTTGATAGGGAAAGGAATATCGATGTTTATTGTAATAATATTTTTCAAATTCTCAAAGAGGAAATAAATCATTTTCGGAGCGGGGTGACTTCGGGCGCAAATCAATCAAATCCATCATCAATTGCACTTACGAAATCCCGAGAGCTCAAAGCAAAAGCAGAAGAGATGATCATCAAAAATTTCGAGATAAGAGTACAGAACAGAACGAGCATCGACGCGTCTAACGCGTAACAGCTACGCGATTCGCGATCACAACCACCTGGAAATAACAAAGTAAAAGGAACAAGAGAGAAATCGGAAGCCATTTTCACTGTGAAACGAGCCCGAGGTTTCGACTTCTGGCGTCGCTGAAAGCAAAGGCAAAAAAACCCAGGTACTCCAGTGCTTCGATGGCAGCACACAGTCGCAGCAATCATCGCGGGACAGACGAGGAAACACGCGAAAAATGAACTTTGCCACACTCACACACGCACACACACACACACACACACAAACACACTCGGCCACACGTACACAAGTATGAAATGAGCAGGCAGCAGATGTGAACAAAAGTTACCTTTTTCGCGCGAAGTCGAAGCGGGAGGAGGATTTTCTGGATAATTTTCAACTCTCCGCAGACCACACGCACTGTCAACAAAAATGGTTGCTAATCTTAAGAAAAATCTAGCGATAGGAATAACCGTTTTCTTCATTATTGATGATATGGTAACTATTAATTAATTGATAATATTTGGGCTTTAGTGTTAGTGATTTATTTTCCTATTCCGGATCGAAAGGCTGGCGGAGGGAAAAAGAAAACGCGGCGATATGCGATGACGCGCTACGATCAGGGTAGTATAGATGAATATCGCGTATCTTAACTGTCGCTCGCGGCCGTCCAGTGAACTGCCAATGGACCTGCTGCGATGCAGAATCGTCTCAAGAGCAACAAAGTCGTTCGATTATTCTATTAATGTTGTTGATCACTATTGACGGGTTCAATACAATGATTTTAAATTAAAATGAAAACGAAGCAAATCCATCGGCAATCCATCGCGGCGGCGCCTCGCGAGCGACATCGAGGGCCTTATGAAGCACACAGTTGGGCATTGTTGTTACGTGAGAGAAGTGGTACGGTTCAAGTGATATAATCGGTAAACAGATAATATATTGAATATGCGAGTAAAAAAAGCAATGACTAACAAAAAGAATACATTGCGGAGGTGCGTCGAAGTCTCGCGAGTACGCGGAGTGTGCGCAGCGGGATCGCGAGTCAGAGCCGTATAAGAACCAAGGAATTCTGTTTCTCAAGGTTTTCGCTGCCCCTGCTCTTCGAACTGGCGAGGCTCGCCGAGCACACCGGTAGTGCATTAGTATATTATCTTGTATGTAATTGTTGCCGACGAATGGGCATTATCGGGAAACCGCGCGGGTATGTAATAACTTTATTCTTTACTACAAGCACCCACTTTTGTAAATATTTATATATACATATATATATATATATATATATACATATACATATACAGACAGACATTTAAATAGTTAAAGTTATAATAGTAATTATTAAAGGTGAATTAGACGGTTTAAGAAGAATAAACACCTCTGAATCGGATGTGCGTCATCCAGTGTGTACGATGTTATTGATGCAAAAACACTAGTAAACGTTCGCGAGATACCGTAAAGTAGAACGGAGAAGAAAAAAATGCCGCCGAGGGGCAGAAACAGTTGAAACTCGAGGAGCCTTGGCGACTATTCTCGCTCAATGAAAGATGCATCCGACGAATAAGAGAATCGAGGAGCAACTGTCAGCCGTCAGCGCAATCATTAATACTAAAACCCAAAATTTTTCGTTTGCTCTATCGCAGAAGAGCCGCTGGTCTACAAAATTGCCAGTGAGGGAGAGATAGAGAGAGAGAGAGAGAGCGAGAGCGAAGAAGCTGCAGTGAGAGAATGAATTTCCCTTCCGCTCGACGAAAGATGTGAAACAGGCAAGCATGCATTCAGAAAACCAGAGTACGAAAACTCTCGTCGAAGACAGATGATGCAAAAGGTACTTGGAGGAATCATACAAACAATAATGGGATCCAATTGCCGCAGATCAGGGAAGTCAAAACTTTATAGAGAGATAAAAAAAACCTAAAGCTATATATTATAGAAGAAAAAGATTAAACTCAATTATATATATGTATATGTCTACGAATGATGATGAGTAAAGAGAAAAAAATGAAACAAAAGATAAGACGTTTGCGCGCAGACCCAGTACGACGCTGGGCCAATGCCCGAATTCACACCGAACATAGATCAAAAGAAATGTGTAAATGAACACACGGTTGCATGCATGAAGGTAAAGAAAAAAAGTAATAGTCGATAGCAGGGATCGACACGACGTCGATCCGCCACTTAATCGTTTATTGATACTTTTAATAATTCAAGCTTAAGAATTTGTTTTTTTTTTCTTTTTTTTTTATAATAGAAGTTCGCACCGCCGGCGGAGACAACCTCCGCTGAGCTTGCATTTGCTTCGCACTTGCTGTTTTTTTTTTTTTTTTAAAGTATAATATTCTTTTCGCCCCGGGACTCGTACACGAGGTACAGGGATCGAGACACGCAAAACAGCGGGAGAGTGAGAGGATACGTTTGCTCGGCGAGTCCCAATTACGATAATCTTCACCATAATTTTTTTTTTTTGTTCTACTTTAGTTAAAATACTTTATAATCACTACTATTCTACACATAAATTTCCTCTACTATATAACCTACCCACTACTACTATTAATGTTTTTGGTACTACTACCTACTATTAACTACTAGTTTTTTTGTGTCTTCGATGATGATTGCTGATTTGCTACTTCGAGAGATTCACGCATAGACCTTGAAACATTCGTTGATGTTGTATTACTTCATTACATATATATATATAGTTAATTCGTAATTGATTTCCTAATTGCTTTTAGACCAGTTTCATCGATTTCAAGAGAAACTCTTCGCGTATATTGCCCCCCCCCCCCACCCCCCACCCCACGCCCCCAGACATGACTCCACGGAGCAACACTTTAACACTTTTTTCTCTCGCAATTCAAAAATCACATCATACGCCGCGGTATAAGTAATAGAATATGATTCGAGGAATGAGGAAAAAGAGAGAGAAAGCTTCAAAATTCAATCCCGACAGAAACTTCATCTTTGGCTGTTTCGCGCGTCTTTTCTCAATCGTGAAAAGAGAAGAGAGTAGAGACCGAGAGACAAAAACTTCTCTTTCTTTTTCAAAAATCGCTTCTTATTCGATGTACCCTTTCTAATGATACGAAGTTTATTGAAAATCAAGGCGCGCCAGGCACATTGGAACATTTTCGGCGAAATCTTGAAGAAATATACGGTGTTTCTTTTTTTTAGTGGATAATGTTTAAAGGTTTACTAAATACATATTACATATACGGATAATCATTATTAAGTACAAGAAAACATAGGAAATAACGTACATAGACATTAAGGCACTGAAAAATAGTAGGCGGCTTCCCTCCAGATGCAAAATTACCCTTCAAAAAGGCGCGTGCACGAGTCCGCTGTAGAGACACTCTTTGCTGGCAACAAAAATACAAGAATCCTTCGGACACCGCAACGATCGATTTCAAGGGGAAAAATTTTTCGAATCAAAAGAGTATGATGTGAAAAGAAGTCTAGAGAAAAATTAGCTTGAGCTCACTGTTTTTGGCAAAAAGAGAAAAAAATGAAAGTAACGACAATTGCTATTCTGGCTGGTCTTCTGGAGGGACAGCCCCCACTAAAGTTTGGTTTTAAAATTTAGTAACGCGAAACGTGAGGAATTGCCCGATGCTATTGAAAAAAAGACATTCTTGTATCCAAAAGTTTTATTCTACACACAAGAGGTAGAGAGCAAAAAGAAAAGGAAAGACGAGTAGCTAGGCGAGGTCCGTTATATTTTTTGGGGAATAAAATCGAGAAAAAAATGCGATTCAAATACATAGAAATCAGCACGCTTTCCATTATTTTCGGCTATCTGAGAGGAGACAACTTGGACGAAAAGTCATGAGTCGCACGTACACACACACACGCGCGCGCGCGCGTATGTCTATAGAATATAAGTCATTTCCCCCTATCCAGCAGCCCTTTCTCACAGACCCACGCAGACACGTACACGGACACGAGCAACACACAATGATACACATACCCACATATTATATATGATAAACTTCCAAACTGTATGAAACTATATCTCATACGACAAGCATGAACGCCATATATTTTCTCATTAAAAAGAAATGGATGGAACTTGTAGAGAATAGGAAGGTGAAAGGGGAATCAGATTAGTTGGAGTATGCGTGTGCGAGAGAGCGAGACAAAGAGTGCGTATGTTTGCGTATATGTGATGATGCAAGAGAGCGATAATTAATTGGGAACCAGACGTAAGTGAAACGTGAAAGGCATTAAATGTACCTTCGTAAAAAAAACATAGTAATTATTAAGAAATATTGACAGTCTTTCTTCTATACACCGTTAATTATATTACAGTTACAGCAAATCATAAGTGCAATAGTTGTTACAATAGACACGGATTTTTACATTATTAAACGATAATAGCGATGATGAAGTGATTGAAAGAAAAGGAACGCAGCAACAAAATAGATTTTCCTTTCTCGAGAGATAGATAGAGCTAGAGAGCTGTTTAACTTCACAGATGTCTTTTTTTCCTTGTTGTTTATTCTTTTTATATTGCGCGCGCGCAAATTAAGCGGATGTTATCGACGACGATTTGTACAATACACTTTTTTACAGCAGATAGATATTTATATACGTCTACACGTGCAAATTTGCGAAATAGCCAGATAAAGCCAATAGTATATTATACGCGACGACAAATGGAGCAAATTCGATGTACACACACACACACACACACACACACACACACACACACAAGCAAACTTGAGAAGAAGCAGGTGATATAAAGTTTAATGACGAGAAATAGATAGGCCGCGGAATACACAAATCATACAATATATTGCAATAGAAATAAATGAAAACTGTACAAGGAAAATGGAGAAGAGAGAACGCGATGAAACCCCTTCGTATACGAAATGTATTGCTCTTTGTTTGTAAAATCAGGCGTGAACGTTGAGCGAACCACAGTTTGTTTCTTATCTTACTATATCTTATATACCTTAAGAAGCGAATGTGATGCGATTTTTTAATTCTGTGCGTGAGAGTGCGACTGATCATATTATGCGAGCGATGCTAGATAGTTGTATAAGGCGTGATGATTTAATTGTATAAAGAAAAGTGATGGAGTGATACGGGAACGTCTGCGACGACGATAAGTCGACAAATAAGAAGCGAAAAAAGTAACGACGCCGACGCGATTTTATTTTCCTTCACTGTGTTCCGTTGTTTTTCGAAATTAAACCTCGCGAGGCCGAAGAACGGCGAGTTGCCTCGGCGCGTCTTTCTTCGGCTTCGATTTAAAAAATAAGGACGGACTTTTGCGACGCTCACGCGACGGCGACGAGCGAGAAGAGAACGAAGCGAAAAACCGTACGAAATTCGCCTGGCAAATGATTGTGTAGGAAAGAGTAAAGACGGATGATCAAACGACCCGCCACACAATAGAAAATAGTTTACATGTATAGGGATATGTTCGCGAGTCCCGACTCGCCGATTGTGTACGAATTAAACGACAGCTGCGAGTCTGCGTTTTCTCAACGGATGCATATTCCCTCAAAAAAAGATGAAAACAAGGGAGATTCGTCGAGAATTCGCGAGAACACGAAAGGCGTGCATCTGGGCTGAAAACTCTGTTATACTTCGACCGCGTGGGCACTCGCGAAGTGGATGAGCAACATCAATATATCAAAGTCGAGCTTCGCTCGTGCTCGCGCGTGTTGTTCGTTTGTTATTAATTCCCGAAATCTGTTAGTTTTTGTCCGACATAATTAGCGTTAAATAGAAATGAATAGTAGAATTGCCGTTGTGTTTTCTTTTTCTTTGTATACTGGTTCACACAGCACATTTTTGATTAATCAAAACAAACATGGGTTGGAAAGAAATCGGAAAAATCGATGTCCGGATAGTAGGAGATAACGCCGTCTTCGGATGACATTCTGCGATTTGGCATACGCGTCTTTTATTGTTGCATGCAGGAATCTAAAAAGGGAACAAAAGGCAAGATTGGATAAAAAAAAAAAAAAAAAAAACACGACAAATCGCTCTCGCGCCGCGCAAAGCATTAGATTTCGGATCTTTCAATTTTTTTACAAGAAGAAAAAAAATCGAAAGTTTGCAGTTTACGGTACATATTTAATATTAAGCTAATATTTCGTATTTTATAAGGATTGGATGGATTTTGCGTTGGGCTAGAAAAATTATACGCGCGCAACGCGCGAGAGCATTTGCGCAAACTTTTAGAACCATTAATGAAAAAAAAAAAAAAAAATGTAAAAACAAGGCGAAGAACAATTCCTCACTGAAATAATTGTAAAAGGTTTTTCGATGATAAAAAGGTCGTCCACGAAAGAAAATTTACTACTGTGTAACTATTTAAAGTAAAGTCTATTTGAATGTAAACGCGTCAAGGCATTATTAAAAAAAAAGTACGGAAAAAGAAATATTAAGGAGAAGTGTCAATCGAGCGGCATAACAATTATTCTTTTCTCATTATGTATTGTAAGCGGAAAATAGAAGCTCGCGTTTTTTTTCTTCTTGAGAGGAAATTCATTCAACGATAAGTGAGAATTACACATTTGTGTGTAACGTTATTATCGGAAAGAAAAGAGAACGGAAATTCTTGGGTTGGGTTTAGTGTGTGCGTTCAAAAGAAAACGAGGGAACAGGTTTAAAATAAAGTAAAAATTAAAAGTAACTCGAGACGATAGTGGATGAACGAAACGCAAGAGATGATTTCACTTCATTGAAGGGAGAGAGAGCCAGAAAAAATCGTAATGTCGCGTAGAGTAATACGAAAGTTTATGAGCGCAAAGTAGACGAAGACGAGGAGGAAGAAGGAGACTATCGAAAGCAGAGAGAACGAACGGGAATCACGAAATCTGCGCTTTATAGAATTGTGTCGAAGTTTTATTCTAACATATAAAGCTTTTAGCTGCGCAATCATTTTCTTTTTTCTTTCGACACCCGCTTGTCGCTTATCGATCGGCTCATTTTGAATTTTCACACAGATCTAAAGCGTTGAAAAGCAAATTACTTTTTTGTTATCGACTTTTTATTATAATAGTAGTAATAATAATGATTATAGTGATGATAATGATGATGACATTCACGAGCAGCTCCATCCAATTTATCGCGTCTTATATATGAAGATTCTTTTAAATAGAGTGCTATATTATAGATTTTTTTTCTTTTAATACTTTTATACTGTTTTTCCTTTTCGTTATCGATTTGATGATTTGTTTTGAGATGTTTACGTTTGTGTGAAGGTTCTTGGATTTTTGCGAGGCTCATTGCGATCGATGCCTTTCGAAAGATGTGTTTTCCTGTACTAGAAATCGACGTCCAAAAGTGTCGAGCGAACGCGAAGAAATTTGAACAGCATCAGAGTAACATAAGACGATAATGTAATCCTTCCCTTGATTTTTCAGCCTTCTTCCTTTTCCTTTTCCGAAACTCTGACTTTCTCCCTCCAGGCACATACTCGCAACCAAAAGGCAAATCTGAAGCAGCATTCAGCCGACACGTTCAAGGCCTGTAATTGTTCTTAACGACGCTACCACTTAAGAAACCTACGAGCTGTATATGTATACATTTGTAAAAAAAAAAAAACATACAGAACAAAACGGTGCGAGATGGAAAATTGCTTGAGCACATGTACCTCGATACAGAAGAAAATCACAATTTAACAGAGAAAACACACACGCGAAGGACTATTATGGAAAGCAAATCGATTTGTAATGTTTTATGTGTAACATTCGATTGAGGATTGTATGTAATTGTATATGTACACATTATGTATATATATATGAGTACGATGCAGTCCGTGTGTTAAGATACATTCTCCTTTTTCTACCGTGACGAAAAATAAATTATTCTAGTTAATAAAAAAAAATCGTTCTTTTTTATTTTTCTCCTACCCTAACATAATTCTGTTTTATTCCGGCAATCATTGCATAAGCGAACCATTGAAGTTAATCGATACCGATGGTAAATGACAAGAAGTTAACTAGTGTTGCATTTTTTTTTTTAATCAACTTTGCATATTTTGTTATACGCAAGAAAATCTACAATCCAACAAATCTTAACATCTAATCATTAATACTGCGCAACTCCATAATTTTACAATACGTTTTAACAACAATGTAGCTGCGACGTACTTTGTGCATTCAAATCGATAATTATTGTTTTTTTTCTTTTACATTCAATTTTTTCAGATACAAAATAACGCACATTTTTATTGTACCGATAATTTTTACTTGAAAAAATAACAAACAATTCACGCAAGCTTTTTTAATTACTAAAAATGACAAACTGATTAAGTTTAATGAATTATTATTAATAGGTAATATGGCGTGCAAGTATATAGACATATTTCTGAATACATTTAGCTGTCACACATATGTGAATATATTCATTTTCATAATTTATATTACATAATCTTCAGTATTTAAAGAAACGAGTGCAATATTTTGTACAGGTCCTCATAAAAATCATGTACTATATGCATGTCTTTAGACACTTGTATTCGTAATGTACCATATCGAATTGTTTATAACAACAGACTATCAAGATTAACTGGATAACATTACTTTTTAAGTTTGATCATTCAAATTAAAATGACGATTCCCAACAATTCTTAATAATACTTCGCGGTAGGTATTTAAAAAAATTGAATTTTTAAAATAAATCCGTCTATGAAGAAACTTTCTACTTCTAAAACTAATAAAAAAGGAGTTCATTCCCAAGATATAATTTAAGGTAAATTCTGCAATAAAATCTGTCCCTATCTTCATTCAGAAACATCGATTTGATCGTTTCTATAATAAATGTTTATAACTGATATAAGCAAATTATAAAGTTCTAAATTGAGACTCTTATAAATAGTTATTTACTTGTTAATAACTTTTTGTGAGTATGACCTAAGAAAGTAAATAAAAGTTTATAACAAGTCGAGTCAAGAAAATCTTTCTTGACGTCAGCCTTTGATCAAACAAGCGTCACGCATAGAGGAATTAATTTGGCCTGGTGGCGTTGATCATATCGTCGAGAAGGCGTTCAACGCTGACATCGCCGACCGTCGGTTTGAACAGGAGTTCCTGCAGGGTCCTGCGGCAAAGGGCGCGCGCAGGGGGTAACAGCAGAAGCAGGTGACCTAATCTGCCGGCGCCCCGATCGGACAGCACGGAAACCGTTTGCTCCTGCAGGGCCGTAACGCGCGCTGCATCGCACAGTCCTCGGGATTCTGCAAGCAAACAATTGACTTTAGTTTCTATGAGAGTCATATTTAATGGTTTCGATGAGAAAAGCATTTGATTATAAGTTAGCGAGTTCGATCGTACATTAATAACAGGAAAAATTGACAGTAATAAAGTATTGATTCGCGTTTACGAGTACTCTGAATCAAATATTATTTACAATAATATATATTAGTTGAATGAAACAACACTGTTCAACGGGAACGGGCTTTTCGTAAGTTTCTGAAAGGTAAGGCTTAAAAACGGCTTCTTATTCGGGGAAGGCAGTGTATTCCTCACAGGTCCAAATCAATTTCAACTTCTTCGTGCGGACAGCCAGAGTCCTCTGAAACGAGTGATTCGGCCGATCGTTTTCTAAGAATCTTGATTCGTGCTTAGATTCCATGATATTTATCGTATTTTTGCTTGGCCTGGTTAAGTCTTCATAGAGCATCATTTGTGTCTCGCGTTCATTGGACGAATTATCGTAATTAGCCTGAGAGTAGTTGAAACGAAGGGTAATCTACCAGCAAGTAAACAATCATGTAAGAACGTATAATTTTCTGTACCACAATGTACAGCTGTATACATTTTGTGGTAAGAAATTTTTCAGGAAAGCAAAATATTTTCCGCGGAAAAGTATAGAGAAACGTACTCGGGCTTACGGAAGCGCTTGAACACATAGAATCGTGCGTAAAAATACAGAAATATACTAAAACTTAAAAAATGTACGTATATATACAAAAATGCATAAACCTATAGAAGTGTATAATTCGAAATGAACAGCTTGCTATTCACTTTAGATGCTAGGAACAACGGCTCATTGTTCATGCAAGTGTTAAGAAAAAGAATCTTGTTTAATGGTCCACCAACTTTTCGATTGGCGGATAGTAAAAACTTAACATACGCATTGTTCACGACGCCCATACTCGTACAAATTTCATTTTTCAGAAAACGCGATAATTCAATCGGTATTATGCAGACATGCTAAATAACCACGCACAGTTTATATAGTTTCCACGTAACTAACAACGATTTAAGAAAATATTTTTTATTTTAATTTTTAATATTTAAAAAGAAATGAAAAACACGTTATTTGAGCAATCAACTCTAAAATCTAATTAGTTCTTTTACAGGTTGCACTTGATGATCCCGTAAAGTTTGAGTAAAAACAATACAAATGCGTTCGGGAGTTATCGAATTGTAACAATTTTTGGGCCAAATATGCCATTTTTAATGTTTAAGAAGAATTGAGAATAAATACACCTTACTACAGTCAATCGGTTTCAAAATTTAATCAGCGTTTCGTTAGGTCATAGTTTATGAATCTGTAAATTTTTTAAAAGCGCTCTTTATTTTAATCAATTGGTTCCAAAATTTCATCAGTTTTTGTTTGTTTTTTTATAAGGGAGTTATCGTGGTAACTATTTTTGCGCGAAATCAAAATCTTTGATACCGATTTTTTCACCATTATACAAGGGTTTCTTTTCGCATTGTTCTTCGCATATAAACACTTAAGAGGCAAATGTTGCACGACACACTTTTAAGAATTTCTTCTAGTCTTTTTCATCAAAAAAAAAGAAAGAAACGCCAATGCTCTGAAGCTTGCAAAAAAAACAAGCAACCGATAAATTGCACGGCGCTTCTAGTCCAACATTAACCTTTTGATTGGAAAGTTTGCGAAGCAAATTGTCAGTGATAAATCAGCAAACCAAAATTTGAAACTCAAAGCAGTAAAAATGTCTGCGTGTCCACCGTGCACACTTGAATATTCGCGAGGGAACGGCACCGGAGTCGCCGAAGCTATCGGCAACTGGGGCTTTTCCAACCAAGTCGCTAGTCCTGGCCACGAGCTCAGTCGCATACAATGTCTTTTGGAAAGGATGGACGATTTGTAAGCAAATTGATGCACGTTTAAACGTCGACTAAAAGATGGAATTTTCGGTTGTCGCGCAGGCGAGCAAAGCAGACGTGTTCTGGCTCTCGAAAGCCCAGAGGCGAATCGCAAGTTTGCGTGTTCGAGCACAGTCCAGCGGAACGCAGGCCGAGTTGGATGTTCCCGGCAAAGAGGCCGTTGATTACGTATTGCTCGGTAGGGGACACCTTGCTCACTTCCAACAGGAAGCTAGCAGCGATGGATGCGCTCAATCCCATTCCCGGGCGAAGTTTCGCCGTGCAGGGCGTGCGTACGATTAGTGGGACTTTGAATAAGTTTTCAAGCAATAAATTTAATAAATTTACACAAAGTGTCCGAATTGGCTTTCAGGACGACAAGTGGTACAGGCTCGGGCCGTCGCGCTGTCCCCCCAAAAACGAATAGCCAGTCAGCCTAAGTACTCACCGCCTTTGAAGAGAACGATGGCTTTGAGGCAGGCGTATTCCGAGTGGTCGATTCTCAAGATGGCGCACCTGGCTAGCAGCTCGCGCAGACGCCTCGCCTCGTCGCTGAGGATTTGCCTCCTGTCCGGCGACAGGTGGGCCGGTATCAGTAGCGACTCCTCGACCGGAAAGTTCCATTGCGCCGCCGTCAGCACGAAAAGCTCGCACCAGGATTCCTCGAGGAGTATGGCCTGGTCTCTGTAGGAGAGCTGTAATCGCCAATCGAATTTCAGCGACGAAAATTAAAATAAAATAAACGTTACTAAAATCGTTGAAAGACAATTGCAATATCGCGGGTGTGTATACCTGTAGAAAGGAAGAAATACTCCTGGGCCACTTGACTGCGAGGAACAGGAGCTTCGCCGCGAACTCGTAAACGTTCTCCGCGGGCAGAAGGGAGAAGTTTGCCGTCTGGCCGTCGGATACCGAGGCGCAAATCAAGGGCGTCAGCAGCCGACTCGACACGTGCTCCTCTGCAAGTACCGGACAATTAGGGCTTATGGTTATTGAGTGCACTCACATTGGAGGCGTCCTCACCCTTTTTGTACTGCAGCCGATCGTTGGCGGCGGCGGCAGCCTCTTCGGAGCTCGTCACCTCGTCTTCCTTCCCGGCCGAAGTCGCGAGGGGCTCGGGCGCGGCTCGGGGCAGGAAGTGCGCAGCTGTTGTCAGGCGGAGTAAGTCGCTCGTGTCTGCGAACATTTGTTCAACAACATATATCCATTAATTATCTTTTAACTTTTCACAAGGAAAAATCTCACCGACGGCCGGCGGGAAGGCAGGCACGGCGGGCTTGAAGGAGAAGAACGTCGTCGGGTAGAGCAGCGGGTGATAGGGCCCTCCGGCGGCCGCCGTGCTCTGGTAGATGTGCTGCGAGGCCGGCGGGTAGAGAGCCGTCGCCGCGGACGGCTTCCTCGAGGCCGCCGCCATCGCCGCCATCGAGCTCGTCGCGCTGCGGGGCGCTCGCTCGTGCTGCACCGCTGCAATGATCGAAATGGACGACTCTTGGTTAGAACCGCTCGAATCGCAAACAAGCCACTTGCACGCGCACTGGCACTGCCGAGCGGCCGCTAATTGATATCTCGATGCGCAATCAAGTGTTTGCTTCAAGCCCGACCCCGTGTTTGCAGAAGCTCCGCTGACGCGCTGTCGCTGACACGTCGGGGCTCCGCGGCGGGGGTGCGATGATGCACTGCGCGCGATCCTCAAATTTCATCCGGACGTCTTACTTTCCGCCGAGTGTTTGCTCTCGGTTCCCTTACGTATAACTCGTACTGTCGTCCCGGCGCGATATCGGCCCTCGTCTGTTTTCAACTGCTTCTACAATACTCACCGTCTCGCTTCATGTTGACCTGCAAGCACTTTCTGAACCGGCAGGCTTGGCACTGATTCCGACGCGACACGTCCACGATGCACTGGCTGTTCTCCTTGCAGACGTAATCCAGGTTTCTGCAATGGGTGAACAATCGAATTAGCCCTTGAAAGCTGAAGAATATAATATATATATATATATATATACATAATACGCAGCGTGCAAGTATAATCGACGAGCCGGTGATAGTTACCTCGCGTACCTGCGGATCGAGCGCTTAAAAAATCCGCGGCAACCGTCGCAACTCGGCACCCCGTAGTGCTTTCCGGAAGCCTTGTCGCCGCATACTTTACACAAGGCCTCTCCTCGACCATTGTCCTCCATTATTTGCTCCTGGCTACCTGCGACTGTATCTACTGAAAACACCAGCTCGTAATAGCTGCAAATTAAAAGTTGCAAATACCTTTATTGGTGACTGTTGGTTCTATAATAAAAGAAAAAGAATCGTAGAAAAGGAGCAGTATATATAAAAACGGCAAAACGCCTTTGTCGAGGCGCATAAAAAGTCGCGAAAGGATAGGATACGGACGCGGAAAAGTCGCGCGCTCGGGGCTGTTCTACGAATGCGCCGGACGGGTTCGCTCGAGGTCTGCCATTATTTCGCGCGCTGCTGCATACTGCATGAGGTAATGAGGAGGTTCGCGCGACTGCGAGGGTCGCTACACATTGCTCTCTCTCTCTCTCTCTCTCTCTCCCTCCCTCCCATTCTCTCGCTGCGCCACAGTACAGCGACAACTATGTATAACAAGATTTTTTTCTCGTGCAGCACGTCAGCGTAGAAAATAGACGCTCGAATTTCGTAGTTTAGCACAGAAAAGCTGAACGATTCACAAGCCGGAGCGAGGCTCCCCCTCGCTTCTTTAAACCGCGGGCGGACGTCTTAGTATACAATCGCGGCTCTGAATAATGCAGAGGCGGCGGCTCGAGCAGACCGCACGAATCGACAGCCCGGCTGGCTTCTTGGCCAGCCTATCGCTCGCCTCCTTCCCGGCGAGCTTCCTCGCCTATTATAGTCCGGCGATCGACTGCGCGGACTGATGCGAGGGGCTAAGGGGATACTCGGGCTTTTCGAAGGGAAAGCTCTCGTGGCTAAACGTATACTGTTTCTCCATCCCAAATAATTTTCTGAATAAAGTTGGTCGTTGCGTAAAACGTTCTGGAGTCGGGTACTAAAAGCTCAGTTGGCTTGCTTGCAGGCTGATTTACTTATTTACATACTTTTGTTTAATTTTTTCTTTGATAAATAAACAGACAGATTGTAAAATTAAAATAGCTGCTCTACGAAAAGGTCTGAAAGTAGCACTTATTGGAGGGAAAGGCTGCATCAGTACGGGGCTGTAGCTAGGGGCTGCTCTGGCTCCCCCGGGGCGCGGCCGCAACTTGTCATAATATTTTTGCTCGCGACGATGCATTAGGCAGCGAAGCTATATTCGAGCGCTTTCGCTCTGCACACTCGACGTCAAGCGTGCCGAGAGGTCGCGTCGAAAATCTTGGAGGCGGCTGAGAAATCTGCGTCGAAAGCGCACGTGTCCGCATAGAGGAAAATTGATATCGGCCAGCCTGCCCAAAGGCCGTCTGACAGCGCGCGCGACGAGCTACACTCGAGACCCATCTCGCCAGATAATTCCATTCATTCTGTTTACCCGGCGCATCTACTCTGAAACAATGACTCTGTCCTTTCCGAAACCAGAGACAGAGAGCGGGGGCGCCCCTAAATGTTTGATAGTCCCTAATACGTCGATAACGATTGCAAAGTGGCACTGATTCCGGAAGCGCTCGTTACTGTTGACTCACGTGTGCAGCGCTTGCGCGCGGACACCGAAAGCGAGTCGAGTCGAGAGAGGGGCAGCCAACCGGTTATTATCGTTCGATGTGCAATTACGAGGACCCGTATTACTTAACCCTGTTTGCCGGCGCGTGACGGCGTACATATGTCGCCCGCCACCGCCGCCGCGCGCGCCGAGTCAACACTGCCCCCTGCGCGCGCTCGTATTCGCGACTCGACTTGTTGACATATTTTATTCATGCCCCCGCGCACAGGCCTAGGAGCGCGCGCTTCGATTTTTTTCGTTTTTTTTCCAAAACTTGTTCTATACAGAGCGCAATCAACAGTTGAGGAGTGATATAAAACGAGGGCGAAATAACGACGATCGCGATAATCGTAACAAGCTTAATTATACGCGAGCGCCCCCGCGTACAAGCGTGAAAATTCGAGGCGACGCAGATCGTATCGCATCGATCAGGACAGGCTGTTTCGAGAAAGGGCTCTCCTCTCTCTCTCTCTCTCTCTCTCTCTCTCTCTCTCTCTCTCTCAGCGCGACTAATGCCGATCCGATGACTTTCCGATAGTTTTGACGAGGCAAGGTGTGACGTGTAAAAAATGCAGTATGTAAATTTTTTTCATCGTCACGTCACACGTGCGCCTTTTCGATCGATCGAACGGCGCTTCGCATATTTTTATTCGCGCGCATAATAGAGGCTAGCGCGTTATGCACTTTGCGTTCTCGAGCTGCGGGATTGATGCGAAAAGAAGTAGCTCTCGGAGTTTCGGTTTCGTACGCGGCAAGGGTGTAATGATTTGCAACTCGCTTCACTCGTCACGTATATGGAATAGAAGTACCACCCTTTTCGTGATGAATTATCCAGCGAATTACGGCCTCGCGATACGTCGGTGTACAATTAACCTCTGAATATTTATTTCCAAATTCGTTGCCAACAACTTCGAAATGTCGAAAACCCTATGGGCTTTTAATAATTGATTTGGACTTGATAAGCGTAACGACAATCGCGCTAAAAAAGTCGATCGCAACAAAACTACCCGAGCTGTTACTGTATAACAATGAATGTGCGACGAATCAATCTGTCAAAGATAGAGCGCTAGCCGATACGCGCACGACCCCTCCAACTGTGTATCAAGTCCGAAAAATCGGCGTAGCATATGTTTACGGAAAATGAGAGGCCGCGGCGGCGGAAACAGCGCTTTGGTCGGCTTTTACGCGCACAACGCGCCTGCGTTCGATTTACACTAGTAGTAAGTATCACGTACACATAATTGTGTGCTCCGTACGGAAGCCGCCTCTGATTGCGTGACCGCGTGCATCGTGCTCCGCCGCATAAGTTGGCCCCCGCGCGATGCCGTGTCTCGGCCACTTTGCCGCGGGAGCTTGCATTCTTTTGCCGCGTCGCGTGGCAAGTCGCGGCCGCTGCTTTATGCATGACCGGCTAGCTGCTACGGCTGATATGTTGTGTGTATCGGTCTATGCATCGCGAATGACGGCAATCGATGATCTTTGAAACATTATATATGAACAATCGGCGATAATGTGCCAGAATGGAAATTCGGAAAGAAACGCGCAACCTAATTAGATTTAATTACACGCGACCGCCCACAGGTGCAAATCCCGCAGCACAGCGGCACATGTCAGTAAGGTAAACGTCGCGCGTAAAGTCAGCGCGACTGCACCCCCGCGTGCACGCACGCGCTTGTGTGCCCGGCCGGCGGGGGCTTTGCCGGCTAGCCGCGAGCAAAGTCAGCGGGTATCAACTGAGGAGAAGCGTGAAGCGTGACATATGTTTTTACATATGCGCGCCGCGAGCGCGATAAAATAAAAGTGGCCCGCGCGCGCTCGTAAGCGGCAATTACGGGCGCGCCCGGCGGAAAAGCCTCGCGGCGGCGGACTCAGCTCGCAGGTGCATTATCTCGGCGTCCCGCGTCCCCTTTCCGCTGCCCTCCCTCCCTCCCTCTCTCTGTGGGCACAGGGCTTAACGAAACGTGACCGCGACACGCGCCCCGCAAGATCCGACGCTAAGCGCAGGTATATGATACACGGCCGCCTGGATGCATCAGTCGGTGCTGAGCTTGAAGTCGTATAGGCCGCACGTGCGAGAAATCAGCGATGCGATACGAGCCACGTGTGTGTACCTTCGGAAGGTGCGATAATAGGCGGCATTTGTTGGGATGAGTCTGTGTAAACATGCGGATATGTTGCAGTTATGTGGAAAATTCGATACAGAAAAACATTCGATTAACACGCTGAGAAACTTGAATTCCACGTATGACAAGATCGGCTCTTTGAATTTGATAGCCTTCCTTTTAAACTCGACTTTGACTGTGTTTTGACCAGTGTTGATTAGATAGACGCTTTGCTATTTCCCCCACCAACATCTTCGTTAACATATGTTAAAACTGCCTTTTATCCAGCCTGAGTTATATATAAATAATATATCCGATATACTCTCGAAGCTACATCAAACTTTTTTAGGATGTGTCTTTTTAAAGTCTGTGTCCCCTCTGACTCCTCCTGGATGTAATATAATGAATAGTTACGCAATATTCGACAACACCAGAAACGATTGTGTATACCTATTTTGAGTGTTGTAGAATTAAATTTACCGGCCAGGATTATATATACTTTTTCGATTACAGCTGTTTGCATGGCTGCGTGGCGTGAGTAAAAGATACGAAAGAAGTTGAATCTGGCACGTGGACACCGACACCCTACAGTGATTTGACCATTACGATACGGTTAAGGGTAATTTCCTGTTCTTTGTGATGTCTACCGTAAATTAATAGCTGTTTCAAACTCGGAAATTTTTTAGCCTTTCACAGAAACCACATTTTTCTAGGTGTAAGAATAAAACAATCAAAATTGCATTGAAATAAATTCTGATTTTTCTGAGCGCTGATCATACATTTGGCACAAGTTTTGATACATTAATTATAGTAGTACCACTGCTGGCATTTCTCATTTTTACGACAGTTCATGCATCAAATATTATCAAAATACGTCTCTTACCGACAAACGTAAACATGCCTTTAAAATGCAAAACTTAAAACTGTTCAACGGATTAATATACATCTGTTAAAGAAACCACAAAGCTCCTGCGCAAAATTTGCGCTCATCTATGGGAATGATTCCCGCAAACTCGCGATAACCTCTACCGTTACAAATGATACCATCGTTCGAAAAATTTCAAACTTTATTAAAACTAATTATTAAGACGTTGCATTTTCCAAATGTATGAATATGATATATTATGTGTTTGTCAGATCATTTTTTATGGTAGAAAATCTTGAAATGCAAGTTATTTGCGTAAAACTTGAAATTGCTGCCTCCTAGAGGAAGCTTTGCAATAGTAAAATTTTGAGTTTCTTCAAAACTTCTAGAAAATACTTTTTAGTGTGTTACAAGTTCAAATCAAGAGTTTTTGGAAAATGTGTATGTATACCGTAATATTTCTGGAACTACTATTTGTCAACATCAATTAAATTTGACATGCATATATATTTTTGGATCCTGAATTTGTAAAAAACATTTATTTTTTATTTTATGGCCAATTTTTGATTTTTGAAAAACATTATTTTCAAAGAGAATAAAATTACCTACTTTCCCCCGTTTGGTCCCCGGGATCGACCGCTTTGTTCGGCAGATAAAATGAAAAAGGCGATTTTTTTTAAATTCATATCTCTGATACTAAACGTCATAACCTCGCGAAAAAAATTATGTCAATGGATCACGTGTCAAACTATACTCCATTAAAATTTCAAGTAATTTGACAACTTATTTTTTCAGTAATAAATCGAAAACTGAAAAGAATGAGTTTTTTTTGCCTTATTGCACTTGAGATTTCGGAAAAAAGTAGATATTTTGTGTTTTGGCTAAGTTTATTGCACAGCTTTCAAACCCCTACGGTTCGTAAGATATCAAGGTTTCAATTTTTTTTTGAAAATTTTTTGATTTCTTATATCTCCAAAGC
This sequence comes from Trichomalopsis sarcophagae, assembly GCA_024372645.1. Lineage (NCBI taxonomy): Eukaryota > Metazoa > Arthropoda > Insecta > Hymenoptera > Pteromalidae > Trichomalopsis > Trichomalopsis sarcophagae. The sequence continues at coordinate 814,232 of QLSS01000022.1, read as the reverse complement.
AATGTAGTCAAATACTTCAAAATTTTATTTGGTGATTCATTATGAAAAAAGCTATCTGCTGTTAAAATTTTGAACGATTCCATTAAGCGGTTTTCTAGTAAAAAGCTAAAATGTAAAAATCGATTTCTCGAAAACTGCGCGAGCGACCTATCTAATAAATAACCTGCTGTTTTGATGGTTAGGTTGGTTAGGAACCCATGTAAATATGCGTGAATTTCTGTGAAAAAAAAATTGACGACAGTGTTCGTATTCTATAATAAGAAAACAGTGGGGTCTGCAAACTTTTGAACAATGAACTATCCAAAACTTTTATTAAATTGTGTATCAAAAAACGCCTCATACATTAGCAAGCAGATATATAGATATATCAAAACAATATTTTATTTATTGGACTTGTAAATTCAGTTGGAGGAAGCTACGTGCCAATGAATTGAGAAAAACTGTCTCCCATTATAATACGATCATTATTTTAGCTATTCAATTGCCACGAATTTTTGAGAAATTCCTTTAATATTTATATGCTTATAGAGTAAATGTGCCCCCGATACTATATGCTGTTTAGTGCGATAGTTAGATTGCACTAAAGCCAAATTTACGGGTTCTAACAATTTTATGCTGATTGACTGATGAAAAAGCTAAAGTTTGCAGACAAATTTCTCAGATATACATCAGCTTAAATAATAACTTTTGACACGATTATGAAATCAAGAACAATGCCCATTTCAAATACTCTATGCATCAGGCTCGAATCATGTTTAATAAAGTACAAAAGTATACTTTCATAGTTTGTTATGAAATGTATGAAAGTTATGGAATTCAATATGCCATCGAGTTAATGGACATCAGTATATATAAGGATCAGTACTGGTGATTAAGTTAGAAAATCCTACATAACACAGCTCCAGTTCACATTTGTGATTTTTTTTTTCTATATTATGGATTGGTTTGAAATGTTTAGCTCAAACGGCAAAATCCATCAGAGAAATGATTAATAATAAATTTACATCCGAGTTTATTCGAATCTGCGCTTACCTCTATTTTTCGATGGCCTAAAGATCGTACAGTATCCTGATTCCAGACATATTCGAAAGCGCAAGACGAACAAAGAGCTCGAAGACTAGAAAGACGCCAAGGCTGCGGAGCAAGCGAACGGTCCGCGGGCTCGTTGAAAGCTGAAAAATTAAGCACTTGATCGGTAGCAGACGTCCAGGCCCCGCGAAACGAGCAAAACAAGTGCGGCGTTCGGTCGGTCAAGCTCGCGGTTCCCGTGCACGGGGCGAGATTTTTAACCTTTGCGCGCAGGCACGAGGCAAGGGTTGCTCGCGTCGAGCAGGGGTTGGCTCGGGCTCAAGAGAGCCGAGGCCGTCCCCGGCGCCGAGGCTGGCTCGCCAATTGGTCGCTGGGCGGAGTCGCGCGACTCGAGCCGGCTCGTGCCATTGGTATATACACGTCGCGCACACAGTCGTGCAGCTCTCAGGCCACTCGACGGAGATCCTATAAACCTACGTCTATAGCCGGAGCCCAGGTATATAGATCGGGAGCCAAGTCAGAGGGTGAGGTCAGAGGCGCAAAAGTCAACTCGGGCTCGCCCGCTGACGCCTGCTCTCGAGTCTCGCGGCAGAGCACTGTCAATTTGTTGCTAAGCTTGACTTTTTTACCTCCGCTGTATGGCTATACCGCCGTGCCCATATGCTAGTTTTGCTCGAGCTCGAGAGACCGAGCGGTCAATCAATTTTTTTATCGTAGCTTCTCTAATCTAATCAATACCTGATGTATTATTATATTTGTATAAAAACTGTCTCCACCACTCTATTCAACTATCCATCATGGACAGCGTTTTGTTTTCACGATAACTCGCTTTGATTCAATCACCGCGCTAATACTCAACTTCAAGATATCCACAAACAGAAGCACCAACTTTTTTATACGGAATGTGAAGAATACAGCTTCAGTGCGATGACATGCTTTACAAGTTATGCTCGATGAAAAATTATTGGGTAGAAAACGAAATTAGAACAAGGTATTTTATCTTGAGTTCTTGATGACAGAGGCCCTTTCCAAAATTTGTAAGCGGGAAAAAAGTTATACACTCAAAATAGGTCAAAAAGACTCGGAAATCCATACTTGTGTTATAATACAAAATATTATATTACGGTACCTATTTGGTTACACTTTATTCCCTTGGTACACGATATACTATATTACATGCTGGAAGCTTCTCTTCGAACGAAAATTCAACGGCTTTAAAGTCGTAAACTTGGCTTGAAAGCCGTTTTAAAATTAAAGAATATGCTCCAATAAATGCAGAGAATAGAGCCGCTGTATGCGAGTGCACAAAAAAATGGACTTTTTTTTAATCTGAAAATAGAAAAAGTGCCTATTGAGAAACATGCAATCTTAGTTGTGACGGGGAAAAGTTCCGAGTGCCGCGCTGTGCGAGAAACGGTGGGAAAAGGCCGGGAACGTATATAATCCATCGTGCGGTGGATCTGCGGATCGCGCGCGGTCCTCTCAAGAGCTGCGAGATATAGAGAGCGTAGGAGAATCCGGCTGAAGTGTCTCGAGCGGTCGGGCTAATGGCTCGGCGACGCTATTTTGTTAAACAAGGAAACCTTTTATCTCGTGAACACCCTCCTTGGCGCGCTCACTCGCAGCCAGTAGTCGACGATCAGGGACGCCCTCGGCGACGAGAAATTGATTTTCTCGGCTATATATCCCTTTGCGCCACCGAGGTTGAAGCTACCGACGAGAATGCGCAGGAGTATGAAAAGAAATGTTTATTTGATGTCGAGTGTTATCACTCGATTGAGGGGCTGGCAATAATTCAGCCGATATACATTCTTTTTGTTGGTTCATCAATCGTTGCACACGATATATTTTTATTGTTAAATTTGTTTCCAAGATACACAAGCAAGGTTCAGTTTTGTTGTGGCGACAACCGATTTGACAGGTTACAAATTCGTCCATCTCTTTACTATCTATTATCACAACAATGAGCCTAATATTAGATAGTCCTTGCAATCGGTACTAAACAATGGCATGCGAGGAACATTCGGTATAAAAACTAATTTAATTTTAGATGCATACCTTGAAAATTAGTATTATTTTAACCGATCTTTTTTCATATAAAAATACATAAAACTAACGCTATCAATGCAAATAAACAACAATTATAATACACATTGTTTTCCAGTACAAAAATCGAATTCAAGTTAACATGCGATTGATGTATAGACGCCGACAAAAAATGTACTAGTAATTTTAAAAATTACGTGCATTTACATATGAAATATAAATAAACCACGTGAAAAAATATTCTATAAATAAATGAGATTTTTAAGAGTACGTAAAAAATGCATACCTTCATTGCTATTTTAACATTTCCAACTTCTTTTTCTTCATAAAACATAATATACCCCACGTTTAATGCATCAGACAGATTTCCGCTACCTAGAAAGTCTTTCCAAAATCTTGAAAACTGTGTGAACATTAACAGTATAGCCATGAGAAGCAAAGCATATTTTGTACCTTTTTGGCAATTTTTGTTTAATTAAGTCATTAAGCTTGTTGTTTATAAAACTAATAAATTATTCGGGATCGATAGTACTAGCATATCTCTCATTCACAAAAATGTATGATATTGTTTTGGAGTATCGAAAATTTCGTATTTCGTACTTGGTCTTATTTGAAAAACAGTATTTGTATTAACCGTTACTCGTAAATACTCCGAAACCATGAATATTACTCATTTCGGAGTATTTACGAGTAATGGTTGATTCAAATATTGTTTTTTAAATAAGACCAGGTGTGAAATACGAAATTTAGTATCCATTGAAATTTTAGAAATGAAAACATTATCAACCTTATGAATCAATGTTAAAGATACTATCATCTCTTTATGAAAAAAATAGTATATTACGATACTAGTGGCATAAATAGTCCGTTACGGCACAGCGTGTATATGTATAGCTAAACGTCGCGGCATCGGACTATTTATGCCACGACTATCGTACGCTACTCTATAGCACTGACTAGCACATAAATCCGCTGTCACGCCTATATCCGTGGCCTAAACAGTCCATTTTGCACCGTGCAGTTAGATCCGCACGGAGCAATAATGGACTGCTAATGCCACGGATATAGGCGTGACAGCGGATTTATGTGCTAGTCAGTGCTATAAAATATCGTGCGATACATGCGTCACAAGTCGATCTTCATTTCATGGCACGGGCTATACGCTCGGGCGCTTATACACGCTGTGCCGTAAAGTACGACTTATGCCACTAGTATCGTAATGTATTATTTTGGCTATAAAGATGAAGAATATACTTCTACGCAATTACTTTTGAGCCTTATATTTTAAATTGCTTCATCGTAATCAAGGATAAAATGTAAAAATGAATTGTATATAATTGTTTATTTTATTCAACTGTATGGCGCCATTCATTACGTAATACTTCAAATAAAAGTCAATGAAATTTTATTACTTTTGTATATTCTTTATCCTATGCAGGATCGGTTTCACGGTTACTGTATGCTAAATTAATATACCATAAGTGTTTTCGTTTAACAGGGAAGGAGTATACGAAGATGAATTGCTACTTTGGTGTTAACATTTTATGATAGTTTCCATATTCCAGCCAGTATCTGGAAAACGAAAAAAAAATCATTTAATCAAAGTGAAAATATTGTTGTGCTGATATTGCTAATCGTCTGTAGGTAGATTGCATTTACATAATTATTTTATCGATATCCATACTCAATCTCAAATTGAGAGAGAGAGAGAGAGAGAGAGAGAGAGAGAGAGAGAGAGAGAAAATAAATCCATGCTGAATCCTTTCGATTGTGTTGGGGTTGATATCATAGTGAGGGTTCTAGATATAGATTAACGAAAGATAAATGTAAGATAATAAAAGTATATGGATTTTTAAAGTCTTTGGATAGCATGGTGGGATAGGATGGAGTTCTAGCTGCTTTGTTGACAATGTACCGAATGTGAGAAAAAGGTCATCTAAGTAAGTTTTTAATATAATGATACGTTACCAGTGTAGCTGGTTCGACTGGTCACCTCGCTGCCGACGTAGCTGAGGGTTCATCACGTCTGAGGGTAACTGCGAGTATGCTTGGATTTCGCAAACCTACACTACTAGATTAATTTTTACCAAGGCATAATTCTTGCTGTGCTAGAGTCTGTGCTAGAATTCACAGCTGGAGCTCAAAAGGCGCTGCAAACTTGATTCTTACAATTAGTCGGCTGTCACTCTTTAGCCCTCTAAGTACTCCTGTTGTATGACAAAAACAAATAAGTTTGCACTTGCTTATCGTGATGACAATCATATAGTATGCTTGACAAAAACAAGAATACCTTGAGCGAGCTGTCACTTGCATAGCAGTAGCACAAAGCTCATGAGAATAGCTTGTCGTGCAGCCCCTGCGTCGACATCGATGAGCAGTAGCTGTATTCTCAATTAGATGAGGCTTTTTCGGTTCGATTGTGCTCCATATTAAATGGAAGACGAATATCTCACATACGATCCAAACCAGTAAGAAAAGGATGTATACGACGAACGTGACCTTCAACCAACTCATTTCGCTCTGATCTACAGAAAATAATCAAGTTTGGTTGTAAGCGTAATTCTTTATTTCGGTCGGAACTCGTGGGAACTCTTGGGTCGTAGCGTTTCTTGCAGATGATGCGCCTAACATCATCGATTCATCGACACCAGCAACCGCTAGGGCTCATCTGAAACGCATCCAACAGATTTTCGCCACTTTGGAAGCAGTATTCCTAGTCTTTCACAATCGCGAACATAACTGTAAAAGGATTCGCAGTGGCATTGCAGATCATCAGGCGGACATTCGCACATGTCTTTTAAACATTTTTCATAGTAAGATGTTACGTTGACCTTTTTCAAACATTTTTCAAATGCTGATCCTTTGATATAACTACACAACCTACAATTATAAAAAGGTGTGGCTTAGTAATTATTTGATAGGTACTACAATATTCAAACTTGGAATAGTATATTTAAAACGCACCTTTGATCCTTGCGTGGATTGCAGCCTCTTATTCCATATTTTCTAGTGTCCAAACAAACTTCCTCTCCTGAGGTCCATGATTGCGCAAAAATAGCAGGATCGTCAACCAAAATACCTTCTCGCGTAGTTAAATCATTTTCGGCTATAGCGTTAAAGTCGCCGCACAAGCCACAAACTTTTTTTTGATAACTCTTCGGTATAGTGACTTCAACGAATCCAACGTAGTTCCACAAAATCTTCACTCCGATTTTTGATGTTACGACAATAGTATCATCGACCTCTTTTAATTCTAATTTGTCTCTTTGTCGATATGGCACATCCACAACTTGATCGTTTACTTTGGTGTTTTTGTTTTGCTGAAGATCAACTTTTGTTTTGCCCAGTCTCAACGATACTCTCTTTATCGAAACGTCATTGCCTACCACGGTATTTTTAAGTCGAATATTGAACGTCCCGCTGTCGCAATCACTGGCTAATTGATATTTGCATGAACCTATGAAAGCATACAGCTTTCCGTCAAATGTGCGAACGTGCGAGCCTCCAAACACTGTGCAAACGCCCTTGCCTTCAAATAAGATCGAACAGTTTCCAATTATTTCTAATAATCTCTAACATTCATATGAAATCTAATTTTTCTTATTTATTTGTTTACTTACTTTCCCGCTCCTCACATGTCGGACAACACTCTCCCTCTGGTATTACTAAAATTGAATTTTGCGGACACCGAATAGCTGGACACGTTAGTGCTGAACAATTGATTCTTCCTTTTTTACATGTACAAGTCTCACACGTTTCTGTATTCCAGGTTTCGCCATCCTTCGCCGAAACAAATATCATACATGCAGATTAAAAAAAAAAACTAATTGAATAATATAAACTTTATTTTGCTAACCTTATATATTGTGCCATCGTGTACGCAAGTCTTTTCTATCTTATGATTTTGATAACTCTGATTGTCGACTTCTTCAGTTTTATCCCATGCTTCATCCGTTTTCGTTTTATGACTTTGATCATCGACTTCTTCAGCGTTATCCCCTGTTTCATCTATTTCCGTATTATGATTTTGATAACTTTGATCGTCGAGTTCTTGAGTTTTATTATCTTCGGTTTCATCTATTTCTATGTTGAACCCATTGTCGCTACCTATGCATTGGGTACAACACTGGCCCGGCCAAGTTTTCTGCTGTTCTCGTTTGCAACTCAATATAGGACAGCTTTCTCTTTGGCAAAATACTGTTGAATTTTCACAGCTGCAGTGCGTGCAATCGTCCACAGTAAATTGCGTTCCAGATTGATGTAACTTCAGACCCAGCAAGCAGGCTCCTTTGGGTGGGTCCAAGTACGTACCGGTACCTTTTTGACGACAAGAGCGAGTAATAAAGGCCGTCTTTCGGCACGACCGCGGTACGGAAGTGCCTTAGTTTTGTCAGCGAAAAATGTGTGAGATGCGATATGTCACGCAATTTTCGACCGATCGGGCTAAAATTTTAGGAGGAGTCTCCTCTCGCACAAACCAAAAACTAATTTTTTAGTGGTTAAGAAAAAACGGTTTTTTAGCTCTAACTCGAATCCTAAGCATTCTACAAAAAAAAAAAAATCAAGTGGAAATGTTGTAGATCTTTGAAAAATACAACTTTTTCCTTTTCACATAATACAATGAAAATGTTTATAACTTAAGTTTACAGCCTAAAATCGATATTTTAGAGCTAAAAATTTAATTATTTACCATAGAACTTTGCGGCTTTAAGTTTTACATGAAAAGGTCAAATATAAAAGTAGTTTATATTTTCAAAACACAACTTTTTACCGTGACAAATATTTTTTTCAAACGCTTTAACAAAGGGCAAATCCTCAAAAAAAGGTTTTTTATGTAGATATCTAATGCAAACGTTAGATATCGATAGCGAAGTATACGAGCGTCAGCGGTTAAGATAAATAATGCGCATGTGAACTGAAAAAATACCTTGACATTGCGGACAACAGCCTTCAAAGTTTTGAAAGATTTTCGATTCCGGACAATTAAGAACTGGACATGTCTTTTTCACACATTTAAGTTTGCCAGAAGTACAGTCACAGAGAATACAGGGATCATGTTTGGGCATAACACTCGTTTCTTTAGTTATTATTTTCCCCTTGAAACGGCAGTCTAAAAATAACAAGTTCATATTTCATTTTCTTTTTATCCTAGAGTTATTAAAACTAATATAACGATGAATTTACTTGGACATGTAGGACAACATTGTCCGAGCGCAGGTGGCACTGGGTCTGAGCAAGGAGTGTAACAACGAATAGATGATTCCGTGATAACGCCTGCAATACACGTCAATGATCTACATGGTCTGTTTGGCTCAGTCCACTCGGTGCCCGACTCATAGTACAAACCATTTTTCATGCAACCTTTAATTTTTTCATTGATTTATTTATAAAATGGTTGTTCCATTAATATTATATTATAGTATATAGGGGAGATGCGCCCAGTATCTATAATTTTATGTTTCTAGCTTCCAGTAACAGTTATTTCGTGTATAATTGTGGTCTATTGAATGCACTTCAGGATCGGTATTTTAAAAAATTAAAAAAATGTTCAAAGCTGTCAAAAGTGATTTTACACTAGAATTGAAATTTGCAACATTTTATAGGCTATTTTAGAAAGAAATATACTTAAAAATTTTTTATTTATGTTAAGAGTAAGTGAATAGCAACAACCGAAACAGCTAGAATTATCCATACTGGACGCAACTTTTTGATTACTTGTAAAATTAACGTTTTACATTTATGCAGATAACTTTTTTAATGAAGAGCTTTGACTTGCGCCAATTGTTTTGCTTGCAGAAAATCGACTAGAAGACACGTAGATATTGCGGATTTGAATTTTCATTGCGTCATTTAAAAGTTACTTCCAGAATAGCTAAGGGTATCCGTACTGGGCGCATCTCCCCTATATTTTTACCTTTGCATTTTTGGCAACATTCGTCGTTTTGTAATTCTTGAAGCCTATAACAACCTTCAATTTTGGGACAATTTTTTTTGACACATTCAACCATGCCACTCTGGAACAAAAACATTTGAAAAAGTAATCAAATATATCTCTAGATCATAGGTTCAATGATGGTGCGGGCACATGTCGAGAGGAGTTTCAATTAGAGGATCTGGTTTAGGTTCAAAACAAAGGATACCTTACAGGTACAGTTGAAACATTTCATATTGGCTATTTGAGGACTGATGATAGATTCGCCTTCAGCATCACATGTCTCTAGGCTCCCTGTAAACGAAAGTGTCAAATCGCATTTTATAAAATTAACAGTTTTTACCAAAAACAAAACATGTAAGTACAAACAAATCATAGATAAAAATAGGGTATAATAGTTATAGGTATAAATAAAATTGGACTATTTTACTCTTGTCAAATTACGTCCCGTAAAAGAAGGCATAACTGGCCTCCAAATAAAATAATATTTATATAGTTGCAATTTGCTCACACTGACACATTTACTTGAAGAAATACTAATCTTACTGTAGCATTAAATTGAAAATACCAATTGGGTTATATGATTATTTTACAGCTAATCTAACTCGCCTAAAACCTATGGGAATCATCTTTTTTATGCAAAAAAAGTCAGCAAAATCACAAATAGAGACCCAAGTAAATTCTTTCTGATTATAAAAGAATTATTTTACAAAAAGCAGACTTTTATCTCACTTTTATATGCTTAGATTGAAATTACTTTTTCTTGAGAATTAATGAGAAATTATTTTTTTAGATAGGCGCTGGTATGATTTTTGAGGTCTTTTTCAAAAGTTTGCAACCTGGTCAATTTACAAAGAGTTATCACAATTTTACGGTACGTATATACCTCAGACAATTAAAAAACGATGTATGGTTACACTAAATCGAAAAATAAAATAATTGTAATTATATAGACCACATTTTGTCAATATTGATTTTGCATGTATTTTAACCTGGTATAACTTTAATTATGTTCCTGTATAAAAAACTGAACATTATTTTTTTCAATCATATCATTTGTTTGATTTAAAAAGTAGAAGTTTAAACATTCAAAATATACATGCAAATTTTAAGAAATATGTGATAAAATATGTGTATAAAATTTGATCTATCTAAGACAATTAAAAAGAGTGCAATAATGCTCCTTCCCCCCCCCCCCTCTAAGTCTGCTTTCTTACCTGCTAGCTGAGCAATAACAACACTATTCTGATGCGCCACATTGAAGAAAACAATTAAACCCACTGCAAAATTCAGGCCAGTTGGAAACAATGACCCAAATGTCTCCATATTGCTTTTGTCTGTTTTCCGAATTACTTGTATTTCTTGATGAAGTAGAAGATAGCGCATGAAATAAAACTAAAACATATAAATACATAAATATATAAATAACATTTTAGCTGTTGATTTAGGCACATTAATGTATAATGTATTTTGAAATTTAGATAAATCAAGAGCATATAGTTGCAAAAAATTACACATTATCATAGATGTATAATGTATATCTTGAAACGAAGATTTCTACTGTTATATCATCAATCGCAGCATACTACGTGACGTACAAAAGCTTTTAAGTTGTTATTGAAAACAAAAAATGTGATTCCGGCCGGGATCGAACCGGCGACCTTCTGCGTGTAAAGCAGACGTGATAACCGCTACACCACGGAACCACCTGGTCCGAGTTTTCCAAGTATAGTATCTGCGTTGGAAAAACAGATTTCTACTAATTCCTATGACTTACCGGCAATGGCCATTGAATAACATTTCGCGAAAGTACAAATTACCGCTGAAAATAGAATATTATGTTTGCCCGCACATTCGTTTGAGCTTTTAATATATTCTCGATTTGATATATAATACTTGTTGTGTTCTTAATATCAATTGATAAGTTAGAAATCTTCATACCGACCACTGATGAATCTTTTATGAATATTTGTTCGTTGATGTATGGAAAATAATGCAGATTTTATCAACATCAGCTATGTAAAACATGAAATGTCTTTGCATTTAAAAAAACATAGAATATAGATTCCTCGCTCGCTGTATAAAATTACCAGCATACTCTGCTTGAGCACTTGCGCAATCTGGGGAGAGATGGCGCACCCGCTAGAACTCAGTGATTTGTAGTAGTTACATAATATATATTTTAACGTTTCTATACCGAACTAAACAAAAATAAACGTACGATTCTATGTTGAAAGTAGTATGGCTATATAGATAAAGTCAATACTGCATTGAGCGAACTGCAGGCAAATTCCCAGTACGTTATCACAACATACTTTGTATCTATACATTTTTAATTAACATTTGCGGTCATTGACTACGGTATTCATTGTCTTTTTCTATCTCTGACCTCTCGATCTTCCATATCGAATTCTATTACACTCGTCTCGATAGAGCTGGTTTTCATCGCAGCACGATCTACATACAGCCAACCTCGTGCTTTAACCTCGCGAGTTATATACATTAGAAAAAATTCACATATTTGACCTAATTTAAAAAATCTCTAAAACTTCTGATAAAATACGAGCAAAATGTATACGAATATACGTCTGAATAATGCTGCTACTGTGTAGAGTGACTCGTGCGGAATTCGACTAACGTATCATCAGAAAATATCGGAGATAACGCACTAATGCCCTAACATCGCGTCATTTGAATAATTCAATGTTTTTTTTTTTCCCGGCTTATCTTCGAGGAAGAGGGTGTCTCCTCCCGCACGATTGGCCGATCAATGACCAAAATACAGGCGCACGTTGTCATAACGACGCAACAACTTTCAACGGTCGGCCAAGCTATCTGGCATTGTCAGCTAGAACGTTTCCCGATTTTCCGGTCCGCTTCTCTTTTTATTTCCGCGGCGTTTCTCTTGTCGGTTACCAGTGGCGCAATTATGCTCTCGGAGGAAGATGACTGAGAACTACCAGCCCTGGGAGTGCGCGAACGAGGCCAGAGCCGTCCAGCAGGCGGAATGCGAGTGCTCCGAGCCGCCAGGACCTCGGACCGACGAAGTTTATCGAACGTTCAACATTCCTGAGCGCTTCATGTACCCGAGTGAGTATTTTCATTAAACAGTTAGTTTTTACGATGTGCTTTCATGGTGTGCAGCCGAGTGTAACAAAGCTTCGCACAAATTACAATAGTATATAGTATTTGTCACCGCATAGCTATTTGCGCACTTGTCGATCCGAAGGAGTCTCGACTTGAATCAATCCCAGCGCTCTCTAATCTTCGATAGTTCGATCTAAGCCAGTTTGAGCTAGAGCAGTCATTAATTACAAGTCGCGGCCGGCTATCCACCAATTAGTCAGGAGCGTATTTATATAGCAATCCGAGCACGCTTTTAAACCTCCTTATATCAGACAGCAACTGGTCCGCGGTGCACGTTGAGTTGATTTAGAATTCAATTAATCGTCGGTGAATTTGAATTCACTGCAGTTCACTGATGCATGTCTCGAGGGGAAATATTTCCACTTATTGTATGCACGCCGACGGACTGCAAGATTGGTGTAACGTCGGCCTTTATCGGCGCGTCTAGCGCGTACAGCGAGAGGAGGTCAGGAGGAGAGATATAGTGGAAGAGCAGCGTCAAAAAACCGAGCGAACAAAGCTCTTCAGTTGGTCTCTGTGCGGTTGTTCGATCTCTCGAGCGGCTATCCGAGCCGTTTCTCTCCGCAAGCTCTCGCGCGCACAACTTTATCATGTACCCGCTGCTGCTCCTGTCGAGGCTCCTGTTACTCGAGCTCCATTCGCTCGTCCCGCATTCTCGCGCCGAGGCGATCGACTGTCGCGTCTACAACAATCTCTACCTGTGCCTCTCCGGTGCTCGGCTGCTGAACGTCGCCTTCGACGACGCCATCGCCGTGCAAACCATAGACGACGTCGAGCTCCACTTGGAGGATCTGCGCCTCGACTGGATCTCGGAGGTGGCCTTCGTCGACGTGGCCAATTCCTCGGCTCTGTATTTACGCGACAACCGGCTGACCAATCTCGCGAGGCACTTCTTCCGCTCGCTGGACCAGCTGACCTACCTCGACCTCAAAGACAACTGCATCTCCCACATCGAGGACGGGGCTTTCGCGAGGCTGTCCAGTTTGGAGACTCTTCTTCTGGACGGCAATAAGCTGCTGACTTTCGAGCCCGGCGTCTGGAGGGGCCTGGCCGGTCTGCACGAGCTCTACGCGACCAACAACAGTATCGCTCTGAAGAGGGGCATATTCCGCGGATTGAGGCACCTCGAGACGCTGGCACTCGACGCCAACAACATCAGCGACATTCCCGCCGGAGCTTTCGAGGGGCCGAGGCATCTGGACTTGCTCTACTTGTCCAGGAATCGCATATCCACTTTCGTGCCGGAGGTCTTCCAGGGTCTTGCCGAACTGAGCGAGCTGGACTTGGGGTCGAACCGAATATCGCATCTGCCGAGCGAAGCCTTCAGATTTCTGGCCAGCCTGGAAAAACTCTGGCTCAGCGGAAACCAATTGGCGGCTTTGAGAGCTCCGGACTTCAAGGGTCTGAGTGGACTGAAGAAGCTCTACTTGAACAGCAACAGCCTCGAATCCGTCGATATGGCGGCTTTTCATGTCTTCGCGAACGTAAGCGTCGATCCAGGATTGAACATTAATGGGGCCTTACTGAGGAGCTTCAAGGGAGCGAGTGGTAGATTTCGGTGCACTAGTCGAGAGTATCAGCTGCCCTACGAGTGTCGGAGGATCGTGGAACGGCGACATTGACGCCTAAGTCGTTTCGTGCTGTCCGTGTATCGGTGAGATAGAGGTTGGTGGATACATCTTGCATGATTATTTACACTCGAACGCAACGGTTTAATAATGAAGCAGGATTAAAGGCGTCATCTGTTCTTTACCGAGAGCTTTATTCGAATTAAGCCTCATTCAACAAGTCGCTAATCCTATTACAAAATCCTGCGAAATGTACAGGCTGCTTGTACAACCGCAGTGTTCTGCATAGGCCACTGCTCGCTTTCCCCGCAAAACAAACAAATGCTTTATGAGCAATTCTTTCCCCCCAGTATAATTAACTGCTAAGAATCCCGCGACCGAGAAACACCAGTAAAAATGTCATGTGTAGTTTCCCCCCCCCCCCCCCCCCCCATAAATATTGCTATAAGCAATATGAGTTATAAAAAAGACAAGGAAATATCAAAATTCCCGCCATAATCCTCGTGCCTTATCGTATAGATTGTACAAAAAATCCGTTTTGGATTAAAATGCTAATCCTGCTTGGTTTCACAGAGTTGCTGAGGGGCTATCGGCAGAACGAGGGCTCGAATCCACATCCCTGCTACCGCAGCACTTCCATGGATTACGGCTGGTTCTCGCCGACGGTCCACACGGTCCCGACCACCTACTACCCGCGTAACGGCGCCTTCAGCCTCGAGGTCGCCCGAGGCGGCATGTACCGCAATTGCTCGCTCAATACCGAGCTGGACAAGTAGTGGCTGGCTTCGTCTTTGAAATCCTCATGTAGTGCAAGTTGGCACTTTTTTATTGTAATCCGCATCGCGTTTCGCGGTTTGGGAAATTCGTATCTCACAGTTAAGGCTCGCGACGCACTCTACCTTCGGCGTAGATTGTATAAAGAACCTATATTCACGTAGCCGTATAAATAAAGCGATTTTCTGAAGAATGAGAAAAAATAACACGTTATTTATTCATTTCATCACTTTGCGATAAACCATAAATTGAGTTCCAAAACTAACTTCGAGATGAAAATCGAATTTCCTTATTGTAGAGCTGCACGTATAACATCATTGTCGGCCACACGAGTATGCCAAGTATGCAAGAAAAGCTTGATTCAATGTTCAAAGGGCAGATAAAAAGTTTGAATGGCCTTATTTATCGGAAGTGTATGTGTATACCTTCAGAGGTTCGAACTGCGAAGACTCCAAAATTGCACGGACACCACCCCAAGGAGCGTTTCAAAGAAGCACTCGTACGCCCAGGAGGCCAGTTTAATAAATCTACCGCGCGGGAATTTCTATTCAAGAATATTATTATGCCTACGCTATTTAATATTCAACGGCGCGTTTATCGCCTAGTTTGATAAAGAATGCCTGGAGTTCACTTGTTATGCAAAGCTTACGAATGGGGTAACGCGACGTTTTTTCATACCTTTTCCGAGAGGAAAAATATTCGCAGCGATGGGACGTTGATAGGCGCCATGCACGTGCCGCGAATGTGTTAATTGGACTTTGTAATCGATAGATTCCGATAAAGGATTCATATCGCGAGTGGCCCGGTTGTTCGCTTGCTCTCGCTTTCTTTATTGTTCGCACGTGTATTAACTCTCTATTATGTACTATTATAAAAAAAAAAAAAAAAAAAAAAAAAGGGAGGTCGGCGAAAGAGAAAATTAAAAAGAACCGAGCACAAAGTCGAATTGCGAAGCGAGCGAAGTTGCTGCAGGAGTAACTGGAAGCTGTTTCGGAAGATTCTTTTTAATTGCGCGCTCTTTCGTTCTCTCCGAGAATAAAAGGCGAGCAAAGGAGATTCTCGTTAAAATATTTCGATCAATCTGCTCGAAGCGCTAAATCAGCACGATGACATTTTAAAAGCAGCTCTTATTCATTCCACTTGGCCTAGTGAAGCATCGCCGGCTATGAATGCACAGAGAGGGGAGCGGACGATGCCACCGGCTGTCCATCAGCGAGAGGGACTATAGTGCACGCGCACCTGAGAGCTCCGAGAAAGTAGTTCGAGTGCGAGTTGAGACAGACGCAACGCACCGGCTTGCCTGAACGCAGCGGGTAATTGAGAAACGGACCAAGACTGCAGCAGCGAATTTGGAATTTCTCAAAACTCGCGACACATTTCAACTTGACAAATGTATTCATCCGTTTAGGTGTTTTTAGTACAGAGCCCGGCGTACGCGCTGCGAGAAAAAGCCAGAGAAGACAAGAATCTCGCTCGCTGCTTTTGTTCTGCAAAGTGTTTTTTGTCAAAGTCGGGGGAGAGAAGCACGGCATCGGGGAGACGGGGGGAGAGGTAAAACTTCCAAGCTGGCGCGCGCGGCTTTTCAGAGCGCGAAGCAAGCCAGAACAGCCCTGCGCGCGCCCTAATGTCGAAAATTCCTCTTGCTTCGCTCGCCGCCGCCCCCGTTTGCCATCTTTATGGCGTAAAAATTATGCGATAGCGCAATGTCGCGAGATTCTGATCTGACTTGTTCCTTCGGAACGATCTGACAAAAACTGCAGCGAATATGGTGAACAGTATAATTAAGACAATGTGACTCTATCGTGTTTTCTCAATATCGCCAAGAATTATATTTGAAAATTGCAATAATATACTTTAGTACACTTATATAACACAACGCCAATTAACGATTTAAAGTGATGCAAAGGGCTAGCCGTTGCGTACATGAAATTTAAATTGCACCAGTATTTTCGGACACCGCATAGCTCCAAATTTTGACACCTACAAACGTTTGACTCATTTTCATCTAATGCTAAGAAAGTCATTTCAAAATACCCTCGATATATGTTAACAAAACTAAAAGTATGAATATAATATTATGTATGTGCTCCTGGTAGAAATATTGACGTGATTTTGTGATGTATAAAAATTACGTATTGCTTCGTGTAATTTTGATATGTGATTTGTGACGTCAGTTTGTTATGTACTGATTTCGAACGTCTCATTACGTAATTTTATGACTTTTTAGAAAATTGAAATATTTTAGCTTCACGAAACTTTTTTACCTAATTTTAGCTGTATGTTATTTAATTACATAAATGTTTAGTTCGAAATAATTATACTCTTAAATACTTTAAATTTGTTAAAATGAGTGGTCATATGGGTGCTACCTATACTATCTATATGGCCATTCGTTTTAACAAATTGAAAGTATTTAAGAGTATTTAGAACTAAATATTTATGTAATTGAATATGAATGTTTCGTAACATAAAATTACGTGATGAAATGTTCGAAATTAACGATTGATTCGTTCGAAATTCAATGATCTGGAATATTATTCATTCGCTCTAAAAATTTAGAAACTCCTGCTCGGTCTCACATATAAATAAAAATCTTTGCAAAAATTAATTGGAACTTAATTATGAGCAATTCTTTCCCCCCCCCCCCCCCCCCAGTATAATTAACTGCTAAGAATCCCGCGACTGAGAAACACCAGTAAAAATGTCATGTGTAGTTTATTTTTTCCATAAATATTGCTATAAGCAATATAAGTTATAAAAAAGACAAGGAAATATCAAAATTCCCGCCATAATCCTCGTGCCTTATCGTATAGATTGTACAAAAAATCCGTTTTCTTTCTTTGCAAAAATTTATTAGAAGTTGATAAAATATACACATCAGTTAACACACTCTTGTGAAGAGCATCAGAACACTACAACTAGGCTAAACTATGTAAGTGCAGCATCGCGCCGAACTAGTAACTAGGCTGTAACTTGCAACTAACCAAATTTAAGTTGAGCTATTATCTTTTTTTGACTAATATAAAATAAGATTCATTTATGATAGTAGAGATTTAAATTTTGTAATACCATATAAATTATATATGTTAAGCTTATAATATTAGAGAATATGAATATAACGATCAAATGTTAATCGGAAAAAGCTATATTTGTGGCTTAGAAACGTTTTTTAAATTATATTTATTGCAATAAGTCTCCTGTTTGCTCGGGGTTATATATGTTAAAGTTTGTCAAACATGCACTAAAACACGAATTCGATAAAGCACGCGCTCTTCACTTTATGAGGTAAGTCAATCTCAGGGCCAAACAGGGAAAAACGTACGTAATATTTTATTCTCTTATTTTACGCAAAAAAAAATGAAAAAAAAAAAATAGTTCTGCAAAATTAAAAAAACGGCCACCTGGTGTAGAAGCTTTGGAAGCTTATTAAAATGTATTTAACGTAGTAAGGTTCATCGCATAGGGTTCGAATTCACTCACACAATCATTAAGAAAATTTTGAAGTTCTAAGTTTGATTCTAAGTAGTGTTTAAGTAGTTGTGCTGCTTTCTTGCACAAAACCCCTGAAATATATTTTATAGATTAATAAATTTTAGACACAAAAAAAATATGCTGAAGATATTTGTACAAAAACGATTCGTTATTACGCATTAGGTGAACGAATATCAGTAGAAAATATACATTTTTGTTATAGTCTTTTTTACGACAGGGATAGAGCTGAAACTTTTGTATACGTGGAACGGTGTTCGAATCCCCATAAATTTGTTGGTCGTTCCAGTTGACTTTCGCCTCGTGTTGCGTTTCCTTCCGTACTATCGATTTATGCATACAGGTTACATTCATTTCGTCACACCCTATTTTTTCCATTGTTATTTACGAGCGTGAGAATCGGAAAAATATTATGTAAATATTTAAATGACGAGGAATATTAATACTCATCGATCGTTGCGCAATTAGTGCACGTGTCGATTGCTGAATCGTTAATCTTATTCTCCTATAATTGGCCTAAGTATTCTATTCTTTTCTCTTCGAACACGTTTACAAAAGCTTACATTCACGGAATCGCACCACGAGGGTTGAAATAACAGGCAAACAGGTATATACTGCTACAATGAAAAGGGGTGAGTTTGTTTTCTAAATTAGGATTTTCGAGTATAAGAGTAGTTCTATCAAAGGGGAAATCAATACCGGGGGTCAAGCAGAAAGATAAAAGTAAAAGTCTCTGTCCCACAGGGGTCTTAAAAATTCAATATTTTTGTCATCCGATCCGTATTACAGCCGGAATCCTTTTTGAATACCCTGAAAGAGATCTACCCTTTTTCGCTGTACCTATTAGCAACCGTCCTTCAGATTTCGAGTAGGTTTCCCCGCATTCCTCCTCTCTCTCTCTCTCTCTCTCTCTCTCTCTCTCTCTCTCTCTCTCTCTCTCTCTCTCTCTCTCGTTCCTTCTGTTTTCCTATCGATTTCTTCCCGGTCTGCTGTAGCTCGATGGCATTCTCTTAGCAGCACCCTTCTGCGTTTCAGCCCACAACGTACGTACGGGGCGTCCTGCATGAAATTTTTCTTTTATTCATGCGCTTAATCCCATAATTCAGGAGAATCTGCTCTGGCGAGTGCGATAAACAACGCTGCGCGTAGCTGTACGCATGCGCTCCCTGGGCAAGGATAAATTACACCCTGTGCGTAAGTGTACATCCGAATGAAAATCTTTTGTTTTTTTCGCAATCAAAGCAGCGTGCGCGCAGCATTGAAGATTTTTAGCGCAGGTCCCTCTCGATCCGGCTACTCCTATAAATAATAGTCTCGACTAAGCGCTGCTTCCGAGCGCTGCGCTTCGCCGCAATATCGATTTCCCTCGCATTTCATTCACACCACTGCTCTCCTTCCCGTTTTTCTCCGGCGTGCTCCATTCTCTCTGTCTCTCCGTCTATCAAACTTTCCCTCCCGCCCGCGCATCTCCGTAGTCTGTCTTGGTCTCTTGCTCCTTCTCTTTCTCATCGGCGGCAATGGCGGGGCAGCGCGAGGGCTCCGGTTTTATCTCGCTCTCTTTCATCGCGGCGGTGCGCGCACGGCTGAGTTCGCGCAGGCGCGTCAATATTGACCGGCGGCGCCCTGGGCGCGACACCCTCGGCGTAGGCGCACACGCCGGGACTAGGACCGAAGAGAGAGAGAGAGAGAGAGAGAGAGAGAGTTTGTTCGTGCGCGGGGAGGGAGAAATTGATGCCAGACCAGCAGCGTCGTAGGGGCGGAAGAGCGACGAACGACCCACACACGTGTAGTCCGCTATCTCTCTACGCTCTGGTGTGTACCTGGGCCGTCAGTATCGCGCGCTCGCTCGCCCCGACTTTTTCCACTGCCACGGCTCGGAGCGAGTATAGTTGGTATCGCGCGCATAACCTCTGCTCCACGAGTTTGATTGTTCCTCCCGCAAGGACACAGCTGTGACACCGAGAGCGGATATTCCTGTTCCTCACGAGTTCTGTACCAGTGTCCGTCGAAGGATCGCCGGATCGACGAGAGAAAGAGAGAGAAAGTCGGGCTACCGGTACGAAAAGCCAGGTGGGTGTAACATCCTTCATTCTTTACCCGAAAAATACATATCTCGATGGGCGATGCAGGGAAGCGGGTGTGTTCCACACCGTATATACCTATATGTAGGTGTCTCTCTATTCTTCCT
Organism: Trichomalopsis sarcophagae; assembly: GCA_024372645.1. NCBI lineage: Eukaryota > Metazoa > Arthropoda > Insecta > Hymenoptera > Pteromalidae > Trichomalopsis > Trichomalopsis sarcophagae. Next base: position 794,059 of record QLSS01000022.1, on the reverse strand, counting down.
CGAGTCGCTGCTTATTTTTAACGATGACTAATTATAATAATTCGCTGCTGGAAACAATTCTCGAGCTTGAGGGACGAAAATAAGTCTCGTTACCGACGACTGAGCGAATAGAATTCAATTGCATGAAAATCGTTAAAACCAAAGCAGCGCGACACTGTGCTGGGCTAGATGCACCGGCTGTAGCCATCTTAGCGCCGTTTCGGGTCGCATCGTGATTCTATGAAAACTCTAGCTTCGCCCGTACTGGTGGATTGGTGGAGTGCGTGTAAAACTGGAACTCGTATTTCTAAATCGATCTTTGAGGGATTTTCCGATAACCTATAAATAATCCAAAGTGTGTAAAGAGATTTCTTATAATGAGCGGACAAAAAGCTAAAATTCATTTTTTTAATGGAGAGCTGTCAGAGAAAAGCAACTAACCCCCGTGCTCGAGCAATTTTATCACACTTAAAACGTGCATACGTGACTGCTATTTGATCCGCGCCTTGTTGGAATACATGTTGGGCAATACTAATGATTTCCACGAAATATCGTATCCTTACCGATCTCGCCTTTGCAAGCAAGCCAAATTGGATCCTTGCTTTCGTAGTAAAATAATAAAGATTATTGCCCTGGCAGAAATGATATTATAGGAATCGCAGGACTTCCGCTTAAATATTCGGTGCGCCACTTTTCAGAAGAGTGTGTTTCAGCGTACCTCGACTCTCGGCTCCAAAACTTGCACTTCCGGCCATCGGATATTGTAGCACCGTTCACGGGCGAAGTAGGCCTACCTCTGCTGGTTCATGAAATTTCAATTGCAAAATAGCTCGATCGCTCAACTTGCCCGAAAAGCGATGTACGGTTATCTTCACTCTCGTCGTCGGAAGATCGATAACTCGATGCGAGAGAAAATTAGCCCCAGCGCATCCGCAAAGCCGAGGCAGAATATCGGCCTTGATGTATCGAATCATAGCACGTTCTCTCTCTCTCTCTCTCTCTCTCTCTCTCTCTCTCTCTCTCGGAAATCCCGGAAAATCCATACCCAATCCGTGACGTGCGTGCTCGTGATCAGCTAACCAGTCACCCACATGTGCATCTCAGCTGGAGGCAAAAAGCCGGTGTACACTGCTTACTTACAGCTCGAGGGACCACCGCGCAGCGTAGCACACAGTAAGTATCGTTCCCCGTGAATTAGCCGCTCGGAGGGAGGAGGGCTCTACAGTCGAAATTTCTGTGCACGCGGGAATTACGCGAAGAGAATGATGGATCGGTCGGACTGCCGCGGGAATCAAAGGAGAGAGCTGTCGGCCGCGACGGAATTTGTACGGGAAGCTATTGTTCTTCCTGATATTCCTGAGCCTGATGCTTCGCGGTTATTACAGAGACTGCGCGCTTGCTTTTGTTTTCGCTTTTTTCCGAGGGGTGCAAAAATGTAGGTCGGCGATGGCGATTACGATTGCTGCGTCATTATTTTTCGATTCTTACTTAGTATAGTGCTGAAGGATAAGATTCACTTTTGCCTTTGCAAAATATAAAAAAGCGAAAATTAATTTTACGTATACCTGTGATTCTGCATAATCATATACCATGTGTATCAGAAATTTTCCAGCTCATTTTAAGCAAATGACATATCAATAGCTCTTTCATTTTTATCACGCCGGACAATTTAAAAAAGTAGTTTTTCATTCAAAATGTCACTTCGTACGGATTCGTCCATTTTCATTCATAAAAATGTCGTTCGAAACTAAAGCTGCGAAAAATGATTTTTTACTGAATGCACGATCGAGGTCCATTTGTAACGACTGCAGCTTAACGACTTGTTCCATTGAAACAAAAAACGTTGAAGCAAGACTTGTCTAAAAGAATATAAAAGTGGCTAATTGATCGAATATCCTCTCAGCGTGAAAGCGCGTGCTCGGAAACAAATTTATATCGCGTAGACGTATAAAGATAGCCTTCAATAGAGATAGCATTTTAGTAGCGCACGACAAGGTGTCCGGTAAATTTAATCTCGCGCCGCCGGTCGGTGAAAATTTTCAATAAAATGTTCAGAGAAAAACCACGAGGCTTTTTGGCACTTTTTTTCATTTTGTATTTTGAACCTTCTGAAAAGTACACACACACACACACACAGTGCTTTGTCGAACACCATATTTTCCCGTCCAATTTGACGCGCAGTCGGGAGGAGGTATTTCAAAAGCTCGTCCAGGAATCGAATCGAGCCACGAATACAGCGGCATTTGAGCGCGCAGAGTGACGGCAATAGAAAAATGTACGTAGTCGTCTCTCTGAAAATGATGAAGAGATCGTCGGAAACGCATCGAGCCTCTTGCAGACCGGGCACGCGATATAGTATAATGCCGTCAGTAGTTCAATTCGACCAAATGGGCCGGTAAAATTACGTCAGAATACGCCTCGTATACATAGGCATCGCAAACACGGCCGCTCTGATGCGGAGAAGGGTCCTGCTCTCGAAGCCCGCAGAGGTACCGGCAGCGTATAAGCGGAGCGTAGTAGAGCTCCTGCTTTATATACATCTTCATTTTGTTCTTGCAGGAGAAAAAGGAGGAGAGCCGTTATTTTCCCCCTCTCACGGCGTCTCGGCGAGTGTTTGCGTCCACCTACACCGCGGTGTGTGCGAGGGTACACGATATACTGGCTTTTAAAAATAACGCGACGCTCCTCTGCGGAGGGGTCTTTTTTCCTTCATAAAGGTCACTGCTGCAGCCGTCGCTAAATATACATATCGCCTGGCGCTATTGATTCTCGGGGGCAGACCGGAGGAACTGCGGCTGAAGTGTTTTTAATCGCGAACATTTCGCTAAACAAGGGAAGAAAAACGGGCGGAGAATGAGTTAGTGCAGTTGGTCGGTGTGAAGCGGCTCCAGATTTAAAACTCGCCCTCTCGCGCGCAACACAATCAGTAGATTAGCTCGGGCTCGGGGAAAACAAGGGTAGCTAGAAGAAAAAGACGGCAAGGAAAATAACAGTACATCCGAGAAAGCGCCCGCGGGACCGGTAGCCGGTCTGTTCTTCTCACTTTTCCCTTCCCGGGACGACGCATACAACCCCTTGGCCTCTCCCAGTCCGGCCGTTACGCATTTCTGACTCCAGCAGCAGCGGCGGCGGAGAGTCGGTTCGTTGTGCGGCGCCGAGAAAAATCAATGCGACACTGCTCCCTAATGCAAGTGCTGCTGCTGCTGCCATGAGAGAGAGAGAGAGAGAGAGAGAGAGAGAGAGAGAGAGAGTTTATAGCGCAAGCACTGCTCTCGAGGATATTACGTGGGAGGGACACGCTGATATAGGGTCGTCGAGAGTTATGGCTGTTTGATTTCGGCCTCGGCTGATTCCGCCGGAAGCAGCGACGTTTGTACGACTTATACCTCTTTTCCTTCTCTTCTCTCACATCGAGAACTCGTATGTCCGCGAGTGTGAATATTTGATGGTTTTTTTTCTACCGTGCTGCATATACCTATACGTACGAGTGTATGCATCGCAACGAGGATTTCGTACGAGGCCGGCTTTCGGCTTCTGCCGGCGGCGCCGGGGCGTCAGCGACCCCGGGAAAAATCGATCTCGAGATTATCTCGCGCTCTTATTCGTGTAGTGGGCTTTCGAGCGATGCTCCCTGCACTTGTTTATAGCTATACGTAACCGCGGATCGATTTTCGTTATTGCGAAATGTGTTATTTCATTGCCCTTTTATAATCAATATTATAATATTCCTACGAATCGAGCTTTCACCACGTGCGCGAAATATTTTCAGAAGTATTAACAGCCGTGTTATACGGCGCGCCTAACTGTACGCACTTTTCAAATCCTCGACTCGCCCCTAATTTTTCGCGGAGCCATTCAAGTTTGTCGGTGAAAGGGCCAAGACTCATATCGGTCAGTGGGCAGCTCGCTAAATAAAAGGGGAGGAAGTAGAAGTATAGGGTGAGGAGCAGGCCGAGAGCAGCAGAAGGGAGCCAGCGGAAGAGAGATGGGAGAGCTTGGCTCGTTTAAGCTGCGCAGAACGTCGTCGTCGTCGACGACGATGACCCGCATTTTGCGCCAGCAGAGCTAGCGATGATTCTCCTCGTTCGCCGACTCCCGTAGGATTGAATCGAACCTTATTCTCCATGCAGGCGAATATTTTTGTCAACGTTTTCGAGAAAGCATGTCTTGAAATAATTTCCCACGTTTCAAGATTCGATACTTCACCGCGCGAATGGATTAAGGCTGTAAAATTTACGCACATTCATGGCTTAAACGAGTTTTAAATATATTATATATAAACGAACCCACGCGGTACCATGCAATCCGGTAAATTTTTAAAAGCCCCACTTTACATACCGCAGGCTCCACCATTACACTACGCTACACGATAAACACCGTCTCGTATAAATATGTCAAATATTACCTAAAGACTGCAGCTTCAACTATACGGTAATCGTACCTGCGACGAAATTTTCTCATCAATCTCCCTGATGAGAAAATGGTGTGAATAGCAACCCTCGACAATTACACTCACGCCATCAGTGTACTAGTCGCATAAGAGATTCTTTCGGTGCTCGTCGCCGAGACTGAGATATTATTAATTATTAAAAGCCGCTGCGGTCGATAGCGGCTCGTGCGTTTTTCCATAGCGTGACATTCGATCGATCAGGCAGTCGTTAATGCGCCTGAATCGACGCAATGTGGCCAATCTGACGGCTCGCTAATGCTGGATACACATTACGTGCCGCGGCTTTATAAAAGCTCTGCTGACGCAAAAGCATTTTTTTCACCTCGGCGAGTAATTCGAGTGGCTGGATTCTTTAAGAAAACGTATACATCGAAAAATATCACATCATGTCATTAATTAAATTCACAAAGTGTTCATGCACTGTGGCTTAATTAGCTACCTTACGACGCGAAATTCCTTGTTTGATGAAAGTTGAGGTTATACAACAGCAGAGCTATAGCTTATAATTTACAGCGCTTTTCGAGCCACGTCTAAGATCTTCATAAACTTTGACGAAGATCTGATTAAATTTGCCCCGCAGAGGCAACGCTGATTTAGAAAGTATTTAGACTATTATACTGCTCGTGTCGGGCGGGTTTATAAAGTCGAATGGGTCTATATACGGAAAGTATCCTATAGGTAGCAAGTCAAGCGTGAAAACTTTGTAAACGAGAAAAACTCCGATGATGAGGTCTGTAAACAACGAACGAAGACGGCATCGCTACCGTTAAGGCAGCGTCGGGCGTTTTTTCCTCTGCTAAAGCGATGAGCTTATTTCGCCCCGAAAGAGCAGCCGATCATGTACCATCGCGCGTTCACGCGGAAAAATTCCTCGAGATCAGAGGAGCACCGGCAGCTCTTATCCCCTCTCTCATTATCAAGGCAGTTTCCCTTCTCTTGGAGGAAGAATCTCATTAGAAGACAGCCGAAGCTATGTAGGTGCACCTTCTCTATGTCGAAGCCCGCGTGCAGTATTGCGACTCGTGGGAAAATCGATGGGCCATAGGCGAGTGACGTATACGCCGACTATACGTGCTGCACCGCGATGATTTCCACTCGGAAATCCCTTTTCTGAGGCAGCTTCCGCTCTCTCTCTCTCTCTCTCTCTCTCTCTCGCTGCCTTGAATCCAGCGAGGTGTTCCGCTTTCTCATTCGTGCGTCTATTTCGAAATAAATCAGTTTGACAGCTGAACAAGTAGAACATAAAAAATGTTCGAATGAAGCCTCGCGGGAATCTGAAACTCTAGCTGCGAGCGAAAACTGCTGTAGGGTCATTGTGTATGTTGACTGTTCGCAACGAAAAGGCTTTTTCATAAGCTTCGTCGAACGAAAAATTTAAAAATCAATTTCAATCCGTGGATGGGTCAGCGAGAGGCGGAGAATAAATAGAAACGGACTGCTGCAGCGCAGAAGAACAAACAATTCCGCTCGAGAGCCGGTTATGTTATCCGCATACCCTTTCCCTGACGTGTAGCAACGTCGATTCACCAAGAATTCAAGAAATGGAAAAGACGTGTTGGACTCTGAAAGCGAAGGATTTTTCCTTCGGCTGTGAGTCTGACAGATGCGATAACTAGTAATTGGAATCGAAGCGAGCACCTAAATTTACGTAATTTCTTTCGCGGCAGTCTTGGTTTCATCAACTTCACTCGCTCTTTTTGCAGCTCCAGCAGAGAGGCAGCTCGCGATGCAGTCGTCATCCTCTTTTGTTTCGTTTTACCCCCCCCCCCCCCTCTCCAGCCGCTCCCTCAGAGATGTACAATAAAGTTATTGTTCTCCTCGCTCTCACGTTTTCTCGGCTTCTCTTTTTTCATTATCTCCGAGGCTCTTAGCGCTGCGTTCTGACGCGAATTTATATTTTTAAAATATAAGTATATGTGCAATAATATAATTATATAGGTGAATCGAAGGGCGATAATACTTGAGATTAAAAGAGAACGACGACAGCGGGGATGATTAATGTGAGAAATACAACGTAATAGCACAGCGAGGATTGACAAGCTTGTCAAGATGTGATAAATGGCGAATAAATCTGGAAATAATTGATCTCGAAATTGACTTGTTGTAATATAAAAAAAAGTATCCATTAGTATCTCAGTCGAACACCTCCAGTCGAAAATTCGTCGAACCCAGCCATGTACCGTCAGACCGCCCCTCGACTTATATATACACACAGTATAGTCGCACGATATCAGCCTGCGGCAAGTTAGCCGCGCTTGTGACGTCTCATCCCAAGATTGTTTCGATTCGCCTGCACATCAGGCATGACGCCGACCTCGACTCGACTTGAGCAGTGAACTCGGAAACGGATCAATATCGGCGGAGCTAGGGGCCGACTTTACGACGGTCCCTCGTGTACTTTTTCGGCTTTAAAGCTTGATTTACAATACGCGTACGGGGGAGGAAGATCAGCCAGGATTCCAAGTGAATTTGTGGCAGGTTAGAAGGATTAGTGACCCAGTGTGCGACTGATCCGAGGAGAAGGGGGAGTTTATCTTTGCGTGGGCGATGAAATATTGAGATTACTTCGAACTTAACTGACTAGGGTGTGCGATCTTTTTTCTCGCGTATCGTGCGATGGTATATGAAATTGAGTAATATATAGAAGCTCATATTTCAGACGAGTTATCTATAAACGTATGCAAGCATAACGTCTTTTCGAGATTTATCCGCAGACGGACAAATTAAACCAGTGAGAAATGTAAAACAAAACCGTTACTCTGCGAATGTCTGTATTTTCATTCCCTTCTGAAATCCCGCACTAAAAAGTTTGGAGTGCCGACTTTTGTGCTTTTTATCGAATGAATAAAGTTGTTCGCGTGGTAAACTTTAATGACGTTGATCAAATCCCTGGAATCATAGATATGACGCTATAATGTCGGTACGCGAGTCGTGAGAGTATCCTATTGTTCTTCGCCGCGGTTGAAAGTCGCAGTTATCGAGAGAGAGAGAGAGAGAGAGAGAGCAGAATGAATTGATGATCTTCGTCTTACCACGACCCATAAGAGGATTCGAGAAGCCCAGTTTTTTCCCGGTAAAACTTTATAAAAGGCCTAAAGCAGTTGGCAAAGTTGATTGGAACCTGAACTACTGAAGCTCTTACAACGGAAGTCTGTCTTTTTACTTTAAGATAAAGATTCTTCTCGTTGCAAATGCGTCGTTCATACCTGTTTTAGTACATCATGGAGCGTAACGTAATTTTCCGAACTGCCGGAATCGGCGTAATAATCCTTCCCTTCTTCTTCCATCCATTTGCCGCTGCTACTCTTTTTCCAGGTTTTCGACCCTGCCCGAGGGGTTCGCGCAAATGAGGTTAAAGTTGGGGGAACTGCGACAGAGAAGCACGAGAGGAAAAAAGCGCGACGGCCTATAACTCGTTTTCCACTTTCTTTGCTTTTCCAGCGCTTTTGTGTTTATTTCTTTTTCTGAAGATCCGTGAGTCAGGCGTGTTTCGATTTGTCCTGCTCTGAAAACTTTCTTCGGCGAGTACACGCGCGAGTGCGTAACTTCAGCAGGAACAGTTTTCGATAAAAAAGCAAGAAGGCTTTTCCCCAAATATTCAGAAGTAGCAAGTCGTAGTCTGCAGCTCCCCCTTCTCCCCCTTCTCCCCCTTCTCCCCCTTCTCCCCCTTCTCCCCCTTTTCATCATCGCAGGCCGCGGAGGCAAACATTACAATATTTCGTGACTCTCTGCGTAACGAGCGGCTCGTGAGTCGGCTTTTATTCGGGCTTTCCTTTAATACCCGGCAGCGGTGTATATCGGGCGCATCGCGACGATATCCGTCGGAGGGAAGTTTTTCACCGAAAGTCGTGTGTCGAGCGAAGCGTTTTATTGATCGGAACTACGGCCTCCTTTGAAAGGGCGATATTTTTTCACGATAGGGGCGAAGCTGCCCTTATAGCGACCGCTCGCCAGTGATATTCCTTGCTACCGAGCTGCCAGCTATGTAGCGAGCGGTTACGATTTAATTAACGGAAAGCCAAATTCCGAGTAATTATTCATTGCGTTTTCTGAGCGAAAGGAGAAGGTTCAATCAGCACAGGAAATTCAATTCATTCGAGCGACTTCGGATCGGCTTTCCAGAGGAACAAGAAAATTATAAGCCCAAAATAACAGGAAAATCTCACATTACATAAATAAAAAATCAACGTGAAAACTTGGCTGAATCCTCGTTTTCCCGCGAGGCTATAAAACAGTTCCATAAATTCAAATTCGAAGCCCTCGGAGAGCCAACTCCCTTCCCATTAGAACCTGCCCATGTCAGGACTGAACCGTATGTGTACATGTCCCCTCGAAACTTTGACCCTCGTGCGCGCACGCGACAAACGCATCAGATGAAATTCTCCGGGCGCGAGAGAGAGAGAGAGAGAGAAAGGCAGGCAGCTTGATCGAATCAGACGCAGCCGAGCAGCAAAATCGCGTTGGAAGGCCTCCAGCAGCGACTAACCGAGATAGGGTGAGCGCATTCTGCAGGCATTTTTAAGTAACTCCATACCTAATTAGCCTTTAAATTTACTCCAACTTTTATTTATCGTTGTTGCTAGGGAAATTTTGCTGGCTGCGTCATTTTGCTAAACGGACATATTATAAATGTATAGAGTCGTTGATGACGGGGTTCGAGTTGTAGCATTTATTGAGCGTCACTTGTACCAGCACTTCGTCATCGAGACGACTACTTATAATCACCTAGACAACATCTATTAAGCGAAATTCAATCGCTACGAAGCGCACTAAACCTTGTCTTCGGACAAGGACACCTGTACAGCTATCGATACTCGCATAATAATATAATCGTTATGGTGGATTAAGCTGCAGCGCGAACTACCTTGACCCGTCATCAGCAACCGGATATTCATATTTATATTAAGTCACTTATATTTGTAGATGCGTATACTTATCCTTCAACTTTATTTCATATTGCAACTTTGTCTTTAGTTTCGTTACTGCCTACGTGCAATTATGTATGTACATGCACAGATGCAATTACTCGCGAACACAAGAAACTGAACCGACAGGACGCTAATCCTCACGTACATCCTATTAATCAACGCTTAAAGGTGTTAACATTTACCTTTGATGCAGTCCACGGACCACTTGCTTCCTCTGGTGCTGCTGAACTGGAGTATACACAATAAGCAGTTGACCTTCCAGGATAGAAGTATACTTTTATACTTATATAGCAAGCGATCCTACCAGCTAGAAACACGGCTTCCGCCATCCGCCGCAAGATGACCGGACAGACCGAGCAAACCGACTGCCTCTAACGCGAACCGACCAGTATAAGAGCTACAAGACGGCGGTCGGCGAGAGCGCACACTCGCGTCGACCGGACTACTTAATCGTTGATTCGTTGTGCTCAGCACTATTTTGCAACACATATATATTGTGGTCGCATCAGGACGTAACGTATTTCCTCAATAATGCGGTCATTACAACTGCTACTACCGACTGTATTAAGATGGGCGCTCGTTACGAAAGTTGCTTCAAAGTTTAACAGCCTCTTATTCGCAGAATGGCGTGGCGCCTGGAGCACCAGCTCTATAGGTATAGTCTCTAGAGCGAAAATCAATTCTCAACTGGTCTGTACTTGTTGAATGCGATGACGCGCCACTGTCGCCGGGAGTTTTTTTCTCCAATTATATAGCTAAAACAGTGCAGCGTTCCTCGTTCCTCTGTTTCAGAGCGCGTCACTCCTCGTCCGAGCATCGCTCGCAGCAGCACCGCAGGAAGCCATAACCTATTGCACAGTTGCAAGGAGATAACACCGGCGGCTTCTTGAAAGCTATCGGTCAAGCAAAGCCAGCAAGATTACCGGCCGCGGCGGGGCTTGCGGCAAGTATTGCGGGACTGCTCCATCATCCGCCAACATTTCCTTTACCAGCTTCCGCCAGTCGTTCACCACCAATGTTAACTACTTGAAACGAAGGTGAGCCTCGCCTCTCACTGCTTTCTCTCTGTCTACGTGTGTGTGTGTTTGTGTATACCTACTTATACCTACAGCGCCGACTCGCTGATTAGAACGAACATAGTTTTTAAAAGTATCAACTGCGAGAGATTCTTGGTTAGATTAGACATTTTCCTCGTTATAAAGAGAAAAGTTGCTGCCAGTTTCGCCTAACCAAATTGTAATTTACTGTCGTGTTTCTAAAGGTCTACAGCTATGCGACATCTATATATAATATATGCAACTAGCAGTTCATTTTAATGTTTGCCAACAACTTTCTTGCATCTGCTCCGCAAACAGCCTTCACCGGCGAGTGCTTTTCTAAACAATGTTCGAAGTTATAAACAAAAAGAAAGGGACTTATTTATCGATAATGATTTTGAGCCTCGACTTTTTGAATGCTATAATATATATGTTTGGTAAATTCTATATTCTATTCTATACTATATATACTTCTAACTTATATCCTTTTACAGAATATTCTTTTCAGAAATCTTTTCAATGTACATACTCTACAACACAGTTCGAAAGAGCATACAAATCCGTCTGGAACAACATTATACTTTCTTATGCTTTTTCAAACGAATTTCCCACGGAATATTTATCCGGTGACAAAGCACGGATGGACAAAAGTCTTTACAGATTTCACTTTCATGACTGCGTAGTGTTTGCGAATAGTCTGCAGGTAGCCGATACTTTTTCAAAATAAACTCGGAATATCGTGTCGCTGCATTGTTACCCCGTGAATAGACACGTCTATAATCCCGCGGGGAATATAATATTGGCCGCCCCGAGTATGTGTTGATTAAAATTTTCCCGAGTGACAGTTGAGTTTTAGCCACCCATATACATAATGGCCACTCGAAAGATCAATCAACAAATAAAAGATTCATCACTCGCGCTCTCGGATGACACGACACATTTTTCGCAACGTGCATGGCAATCATGACACACTTTTTATATTCTCAGTGTTGCTTACACCGCACATAAGTATATTACAACGCACCCGCAAGAAAAAAACTCGCCGGCTGTCTGATGCGCGGCGACATGGGAGTGACAAAAATAAGAGAATACGTAATTCCGCCTTTGGAATTCGTTGAGAAATTGTGAGGCTCTCGTCGTTTCTTTTCCTCGTTCATAATTATCCTCGAGGGAAATTCGCGCAACCGGATATCACGAGTATTCAATTAAAATTTCAAGAGAAACTCGCTCCCGGCCGTATCAGTTTTCTGCGCGCTCATCGGGACTAGCTTTGTTCGCGCAGCGTGTAGAGCCGAATTCGGGCCGAGCGGCCGCGCTGAATACAAAGCGGAGTGAGAGAGAGAGAGAGAGCCAAGAAAAGGCTTAACCGCTTGCCGATAATGGTGCCAACAACAAGGCCGTGTCCTCCCATCCCGCGCGCACTATATAGCCCGTATATTTCCTCGCTTTCAACACGCATGAACGTCGCCCTCTCGCTCTCCGCCGAAACGCCGCGAGAGCCGGAGGTGCGCGCGATGATCCCTCCGGGCGGCCGCAGTGAAAGTCCACTCCAGTCTGGAGGGATCACCGTAAAGTTTATATATATATATATATATATATATATATATATGAACGATGTCATACAAGCCTGAGAAACCATGTGCACGCTCGCCAATGTTCTGAGAAATGCGGATGTTTTGAAACAAGTAAATGCATATAATAGAATGTAATAGAAGAACCAGTGTCGCAGGTGGCAATCTCCGGCATTGTTGCATACTTTGATGAAATACTAAGGGCTGGATATTGGTTTGTTTTTCAAGCTAAAGAGAGAGAGAAAGAAAGAGAAATAATAAGAGAAGTAAGAGGGAAAAGTGGGAGAGAGCGAGTAAGTATCAGGCGGAGGAGACTGACAGATGCGACACGCTAGCCTCACGCTAGACCTGCAGCATTAGCGATGCAGGCGAGTTCTTCTGCAGGCGCGAGCGCTCTGAGAACGGCCTTATTCAAAGCAAAGAAAAGCCTGAGCTTGTCTTCCAGGTTCTCGTCGGGGGACCTAAGCTCGGAGCTCGACGATGAACCGAGCCCGAGCACGGGGCTGGCCTCCGTGGGCCGGCAGGACTCGGCTGCCGTCGGGCCCCAAAACTATCAGGGCCTGGCGGAGCGCCCGCTCCAGTCGCAGCCCCAGCCGATGCCGCCGCCCAGCCAGCCGGTCCCCGGCGCCCCGCCGCCCGGGAGCGACCTCAGTCTCAACCTGAGGCCCAGCTCCAGGACCACGAGCGCGCCCTCCTCGCCCGCCAAGACGCGCGAGAGCCTGCTCCAGAGGGTCCAGAGTCTCACCGGCGCCGCTCGCGACCAGGCAAGTTATGCGAGACGCCTCTTCCTCCTCCGAGTCCCTGAGGAGGAGTGCAGAGCATTCCAAAAAGCTGCCGTTGAATTATCTCAAATCATTCTTCCAAAAAGTCATTAACATTATAAATTCGTCCGTCCATTGCAAAAGTGTCTTTCGTTCAGCCTCTTTAAAGGGCCGTTCATGCAAATTACTGACAGAGATACTTGTATATCGATTGGTTGTTTTAAAAAAATTTTTTAAATTGTGCAGGGTGCCTCGATCCTGGGAGCAGCTGTGTCCGGAGCGACGCGGGGCCAGGGCTTTGGCGGCAAGGACCGGTGCTTCACGCTGCTCGTGATAGACGACCAAAACACCGACTGGAGCAAATACTTCCGGGGTCGCAGACTGCACGGCGACTTTGAGATTCGTGTCGAGCAGGCCGAGTTTCGCGAGCTCTCGTTGACCGCCTGCGAGACCGGCACCACCGTGTCCATGGCCGTCTTTCGCAACGGGACCAAGGTCATCAGGTGCGTAAGCCATCGTTGACGTGTACATTTTAAATTGCCTCTGAAGGGCTACTTGGATGTCGTTTAAATGCACGAAAAAAATACATCCTACCGTAGGCAAAAATAATGTTATTCGAAAACCTCTCCAAGACGTTCTTTAAGAGCCAATTACTGTAAGCTCATAAATTTTGTGTAGGTAGGTGGTCCGAGGTAGAGAAAGAGCAGTCATTTTAAAACAACTCGCTTTTCAATTGAGATCTCTCTTAATTGTACTTTGCGCGATCTTTTTGTCGTTACCAGAATGCTTAATTATACGCCTTCCCTTTGACAGAGGAGCTCTTCTCATAATTACAGGTCTATAAATTGTATTGTCAGCGTGCTCAAGACAGTATTATTAATGACAACGAATAGTCTTGTCGGTACCTTCAATTATAGCGAAACTGAATCTTTTTCTTAATACATTTTGACTGTGCTTACATTCAAAATGGATATAGAACGTATAAAATATATTAAGCTTGCTGAAAAATCTTCATTCGTATGTCCATGATCATTTTTCATTTCGTCTGTTAATACTGCGAAGCCACAAAAATGTTAAAGGGTTCTTTCATGCAAAATGTAATATCGATAACTGAACGTTTAACGTTTCTGACTATCGCAACTTTGGTGTCGACAGGTCCTTCAAGCCGGACTTTGTGCTGATACGCCAAAATTTGCGGGACGCCGGCGAGAACAATAAGAACCTGCTGCTCGGACTGATGTACGGCGGCATACCCAGCGTCAACAATCTTCAGGCGATTTACAACTTCCAGGTAAATACGCGTGGCATCAGCGGCCGACTTGAAGAGCGCTTATTAGCGCCGATCGTTCATGTCGAAGCAGAAGATGACGATGCTTGCGCACTTCTCTGTCTCATGCGTCGCGCCCTTTGCTTTTTCTCTTTCAAGGACAAGCCATGGGTCTTCGCTCATTTGCTGGCCCTCCAGCGTCGCCTCGGCAGAGACGGCTTCCCGCTCATCGAGCAGACCTATTATCCCAACCATCGCGAAATGGTGAGTTGCAATTTTCGTATTTGTACCGACGCGAATCAAAACGTCGCAAGCATCACTTGTCTGCGCTTTAGATCCGAGATATACGATACCACACGCTCGCCAAAGTAGAACCAATTGCCTTTGTCAGCATTTTAATGGATATGGAGTTTCTGTCGCGTTAAAATGTTGAAAGTAGAAAATGCGTGTGTCAAGGTAATTGATAAAAACAGCGAACACCGGCCTCGCGACTTTTCCTCTATGTATACACAGGGAGAAGTGAATTTGATGACACTTCCGGTGCGAGGAACACTTTTCTGCGGTTAGCTGATGAATTTGATTTATTTGTTCTAGCATTGAAACAAATTAATTCAGGCCAACGTCATTTCGACAATTAAACATTTCAATTAATAATGCTGGGTGAATAGTAACGCAACAATCATCTTCTGAAAGTTGATTTCAATTACGTTTTATTATCCAAACATGGTAACTTATGCTAGCCGCCTAATAGTGACACGTATTTAGCACACTCTAACGCACATTGATCCAAAATATCATAAATAGAGTTTATAGCGTACATTTAATACTCGTATGCATGGAAAATGGAGCGATTACATAATGATCATTAATATTACATTACAGTTTACAGTCGCATATACATTAAATTTGCCGATAAATTATTACACAGCTAGATGATTAAACGATTAATTGTGCATTGCATAAGAAAATAGGATAATACTATACTGCGCACTTGAGCACTGAGAAAGTATAAAACATTTCTGCATTGAATTCGCAAACACTCTGAATTTCTGCTCGACCTCGCGTGTATTACACATCAGCTTACGTCCTGCAAATTCGATCATCAATTTCATCAATTGAATCTGCTTCGCGCGGGGACAATCGCAAGGCTCAAAGTTGGCCCCGTCGCATTGGTATTCGAAACGGGTAATTTCATGCAAAGCTGATCTCGTTTCGTAATAATAATGTATAGGACAATTAGCTATCATTAAATTGAGTTCTCCTCGTCGGAGTTATTGGTCGAATTTTGTCGAGACGAATCTTGATAAATCCTTATACGTTTTATAGGTACTTACTAGCACGTTTTAATTTTCTTATACTCCTACACTTAGCTAATACTATTATGTACATTTCCACACGACGCCTTACATAAATAAATGCTTAAAATCGTAGTTGATGCCAATGACCGAATACTTGTAAAAATTTGAATTTTCGTTAGCAACATCATACAATATTCGATGAAAGCTATTTGAAAAGACATTTTTAACTTTCCGAAATACATGAATTATATAATTACGCGTGCAGCGAGCACATACGCAAAATGGTATTAGATACAATGGACGATGAATAAATACATCATAATCTACGAGCTACACGGGCTTAGACTTATAAATGAAATATCTTCTCTAAATTAGCGTCGCGAGTACTTGAGTAAAAATGATTCGAATGGGCGCAGTTGGGATTCGCGATGCACACAGTGAATAGCCTGTCATAACTTAAAATTCAGTCGCTTACGGTAATCATAATGAAGCAAGTTGCGCAGCGAACGGACGCAAGGTAAAATTAATTAGAAACCGGATAGCCCGCGGACAAAATGAAACAGGAACTCGAGCGATGGAGAGGTCAGGTTTAGGGCATGAGCGGCTCGCGCTGCCGCGGATGCGCCGCGGCCATGCGGTTCTGGTAGTGCTCCTTGATGCAGAGGTCGTAGGGCCTCGAGGGCATCCAGAAGCAGCGGCCTTGGTTCGAGACGCAGATGCCGTGCTTCTCCTGGCAGTCCATGGGGCCGGGGTTGCCCTCCCACGGGCAGAGTGTGCCGTTCGCCCGGTGCAGGGCCTCGCCCTTGCGCGCGAAGCTCGTGTAGCTGACCTGGAAAAGCGAAAGCCGTGATTTTTTTTTCTAGGCGCTTAGTTAAAAGGTCGCACTCACGTCGCACACGCAGCCCTTGGCGTAGAGTCCCTTGAATCCCTTGCGCTGCCGCTTGGAAACTTCGGACCAGCGCATCGTGAGGTTGCAGAGGCTGAGCCGCGGTCGGCCCTCGTAAATGCGGCCGGCGACCACGTAGGTCTCGCCAACCTGCAGATGGACGCTGCACATCGAGTCCATGCTCGGCGCGTACAGCAGCCCGTCGTACAGGTAGTCGTTGAAGCTTTCGTTCGACAGCTGAAACAGGCGGAGCGTCGAGGCATTAGTTGGCGCGTAAGAACGCGTTTCGCGTTGCTCGCTCGCGACGCTCACCTTGAACTTCCTGTTGATCTTCACTTTGTAGGCGGTGTCCTGTCCCATCGGGATGCGCTCCTTCACCTTGATGACGATCACTGAAAGGAGCGGCGCAATTAGATCGTTATTGCCGCGATTCGTATAGCGGGCGTAATTCTCACCGAAATCGGACGAGCAAAAGTGCGTCTGCGGGTGCGTGTACATGCAGGAGCAGCCCTCCGCCTGGTCGACGGCCAGCAGCGTGACGAAGCACGCCGTCAGCAGAACGGCAACAGCTCTGGCTAGCCGCGGCATCTGCAAAAGGTAAATACACATCGGTAAGGCAAGAAAGACACTTTCTGGAAAGGGAGCCCCTGCGATTACTGTTCTGCAGTAGTTATCAGTGCGCGCCGAGGAAACTCTATAGCTACACGCTATACAGCTGAGCTGTGTAATTGGATCGACGCCAGCTCTCGTCGGCGGCCGATGGCCGATCGCATAGCTATGGCCGGAGAGAAAGAAAATACGGACGAGAGGATTCAACGCTCGTCACCCTGGCATTCCTAGCGTTATTCCTTGTTATTATTCGTGCGAAATTCGTCGGAGGCTCGGAAAAGCAATTACAACTTATATATCCTCGCTCTCTCTCTCTCTCTCTCTCTCTCTCTCTCTCAGCCTCTCCCCTCTGATATGTACATGATATGGGTGTACGTGTGTATAGCCGCGGGCCGATCTATATGAATATTATGAATTTCGTCCCAGAGCGCAGTTCCGCTTCCGGACCCGTTAAACATTCAGGAGACTATTATACGGTGTATAGCGACGTGCGCGGGGATACGTAACAATGGAGCACACCCGCTTTTTCCCTGTGTGCGAGGGAGATTGCGCAGACGAACGTGATTATGAGCACGAGGAAAGGTTGTATAGCAAACTGACCTATATATTGTGTCGCGCGCATAACGTTTTAACGCAGCTTGCGAGGCGAGCAGAAAAATGAACCGTTTAACGAGTGACCCAATTACCGGCATTCGCTCATTGTGCGTCTATAGCGACGCCGGTATTTCACCCACGCGGATTTTATATGCGATTATTAATAATGAAATTTCATTCGCGAGCGGCCGAGAATTAGCGAGGGTTTTAAGCGATCTGGTGCGCATAGTAATATTCAATCCCGTATTCGTGATGATTTTTGTTTCGGAAAGTGGAAATTAAAGTGGAAAAAGGTCGTTCATGCTCGGGAATGTTGGCTCGCAACCACAGCCACCATCAGATTAGAGCGAGCGCGTAAAAGCGAAGCTAAACCAAATAAATGCGCTTATAGATAGATGTGCAAGAGTCTAGCGAGCGCAGACGATCTGCGTGAGAGGACCGGGGGTCTGGATGATTGTGTCGATCAAAATCATGCACACGAAGCGAAGTGTTGGATTGATCACGGCGAATTTATCGAGTTTCAATATCGGAAAATTGAGCAAATCGAATTCTCCTGAAGAGTTGATTTCATTTTTCTATTGCGTACGTTATCTCCCAAAGACGCTCAGTTTGTGAGCTGTTTTATAGGTCGAGAACGCTAATGTTTTTGTAATTGCTTAGGAATTTAGGTAAATAAACTTACTATTTTACAGGCACAACGATAATACTTATTAGGGCTCTAGATAGAGAAACCTCTCTCGAAACTGAATTTATGAAATACAAGATAATTTTATGAACGAAAATAAGGTGTGGATCGATGTACAGAAGTGTGAGTGTATGTAAGGAGAGCGACCGCGTGAAGGGATGTTGATGATAGGAAGACGAGAGCTCTCGTCGCGTCGGCAATTCCAAAACCTCAACTGTGACAGGAGTCGCAGCGTCAGATTTTGCGAGAATCGGCACCGGAGAATCGAAATCAAGACTTGTTTGAATTCGCAGCTTCAGAACTGGACTGATTTTAGATTTTTCCTCGGTCCTCCTCCCCCGCTACCCCCGCTGCCCCCGCTTCCCCCTCCCAAGCCTCGCAGCGGTCGGGAGAGAGAAGCTGAAGCGGGGCTAAACCCGTCGTAAAGTACTCGGGCTCATTAGCGCTCGGCCTTTGCTGAGCATTTTTGGTTTTGCAGGAAGACCCGTAATGACCGCGGAGAGGACGCAATTGAACGGTGGTATTATAGAGACAATGCCGATATCTCGATATCATGTTTAGAAAGATGCGTGCATGAATTTCCGTGCTTACGACGGAACATGAGCCATTACACTCGCAGCGATGCCGACAATACTTACTTAGCCGAATTATCGCGGTGGCGCAGCCCATTCCGGACGTGCTCGCGCCGCGCGCGAGATGCCGGATTTACTGGCTGCGAGAACAGCCTCATACGTGACGATCCGCGCAATAGCGGCAGCCGGTACTGTGTTTGCAAGCTCCGCGAAGCCGCGAGTGATGCACTGCGTCGGCTTTACGAGCAGGCACCTGATTTTTCCGCCTCGAATCGTATGGCATAATACAGCTCTCCTGACTCTCGTGTGCGCTGGAGGCGTCGTTCCTCCGCTTTCATCGCGCCCGAATTATTTTCAAGCGCTACTTTATTTACTCTATATATGCGTAAATAAATTAATCTGATCAGATCTATCTCAGATACATATAATATCATATTTACATGCGTCAATATTTGCTGTCCTGCAGTTTTTATAGAGCTAAATATGGTGGATGTTAAATCTCTCATGAAGATGTGGGGGAATCGAGAAATTAGAAATAAATTTGATGTGCTGAACGTGCAATTATGTTGATTACACGCTCCAAGTCAAAGTGGACTGTTATTTGACTGACTATAAATTTCGTTCGCCGCATAATTGCCGCGTTTGCTTGATTCAGAAGTTTTCCTTCAACTTGTCGACTCGTGTAGCCAAACAATTTTGCGCCAAGTAGACGCTCTGTTTAAGAAAAAACAAGCTTTACGAACGAAAGGAAATCAATAACGAAGTTAACTGGGACAAATCTTTCCCGCGCGATATCTTTCGAGCGGAGATAAAACTCCATGGCCACTTGGCGAAGATTGCGTCGGAAAACGCAAACGGCGTCGATGATTTGCGGAAAATCAACCCTCCGGCCGGCCGCATAAAGCGCCACGCGTCTACTGCTGCGACATATAGCGAGTGACTTATAAAGCAGAACGAAAAGTCGCGGGAGGTTTGCGTAGAAGAAATTATAGTGATCGAGGAGGCGGCCGCGCAGACAGGCGCTTATCTGCGCATAATCGCGGGAAGATAAAAGACAGAGAGAGAGAGAGAGAGAGAGAGAGAGAGAGAGAGAGATGCTCCGGCGTATGAAAAATCGTAAAAGCAAGCCGCTGCTCTGCAGAGGAGAAGATTGAGGGACGCCGCCACACGCGAGCACATAAACACGCCCACGCCCCGGAGGCAGCTGCGGCTATACGACTCCGCGATGCATTTCGTCCGAGAGCTGTCATACATCGGCCCTGCGCCGCGGAGCTTCTCCGGCAATGCATCTGACTTGAAAGCTGAGTGGGTTCGGAGCTGCTTGTTATTCGCGAAATCCCGAAGAGCGTGACTCGGAATTTACGGCGCTATTGTAGCCAAAAACGATGAGAGGCGCCGAGAGCGCGATGCTCTCTTTTGAAGCTTATTTGCGCGGAAGCTATAATGGGCGCACTTGTGGAGCGTTTATTTTCGTGCCAAGCGATTCGACGCGATTATTATATTGGGAAAAGCCGGCCGCGCGACGCCGCTTCCGAGAACGTTCTCTCGGAAATTTTCTCTATTCAGAGAGCAAGTTGAATTTTCATCGAAAACCAATCGAGCCATCATCCAAACCTCGCAAATCACTGCTAACTGATGTCGCTTTATTCTTGTGGCGATGGCGATTCGAAGCAGGCCCGCGATCAATCGTATCGCAACGAAAATCCACCCACGCGTAATTTCTCAGCTCGCGTGAAGCGCGGAATATAGAAAAGTATTCAGTGCGGCGGCGTTTATCCGCGTGAATCATCTAGCTGGCTATGCAGCTAGCTAGATGCGCCGCTCCCGCCGAGAGTCGAGACGAATGGCCACTACCCTACTTTCTTCCGACTTTTATTCTCTCTCTCTCTCTCTCTCTCTATAACTCGAAGAAAACGACTCGATTATTTAATCAAAGGTATTCGAAATATTCGAAAACAGATTGCGCAACGGAACGCCGACAATTATGCGAGGAGAGTTTTTATTTTCATTAGGCCGGAGAGTGCAGCGACAGATAAAAAAGGCACTCGTGCAAATTTATCAGCAACGTAACGATCGGTTGCGAAACTCCTTAAGCCGCACGTGAACGGCTTTGGCAAATATTCGAAGATTAAGCCTCTTGAGCGAGCGGAGAAAGTAGAAAGTGCTTCACTTCAATTAAAGACTTTTTTTAACATTTCAGCTCACGATATTGGCGTAGCGGATATAACGCGCGTTTACATATTCACATACGAATATCTTTTGTCTTTTTTAATTATTTACTTCATATTAGCAAAAAAGCAGAGTAAGTATAGTCGAACAGACGCGCGATGATTCACACACATTCTCATTAAGAGAAAACTCTTGTAAAGTCGCATCCGCGAGTTGGCGATAAAACTCGATTTTACAGTAGGAAGGTGAGAGGGTCGGGGACGGAAATAAGTATAGTAGTCGGAGCGAGCGAAAGCCTGCAGATAAAGAAAAAAATATCGAAGAAGTCATTTTCCCCCGTTGGCGGCGCTCGTATTTCATGCTTCGAGGTATACACCTATAGGCCGGCTCTGATTTATCGGGGACTTCTCGGCGTGCGCTGGACGTTGGCGCGCTGACGCTTGAAAAATACGCCGACTGCAAAGCGAAAATCGTGTTTTTCGACAGCTTTTCGTGTTTATTGCCCCGGCTCGAACGTTCTTTGACCGAGTGCGCTTTTCATCGAAATAAAACAGAGCGAAATAGACTAATAAATTTATCACTGATGGGAAATAACATTTTCCGCGTACCTTTATTTAAACGAATTATTTTTTACGGGCTTTATCTCTGCAGGGTACCCGGATTTTTTTAAATCCCTACTAACTCGCCAGATTCACCAGACCAGACTGATTGGATGTACTTGATCCCTTTGAATGCAAAACGCAATGTAAAACTGCCGGTTTTAGTCAGTTTGTACCGACAAAACTCGACAAATTAAACTCGAGCACGTCAGTCAAAGGGGACTTTTAGAGAAAAACGTAGCCGTGAGATGAAAAAGCTTTTCAAGCATCGAATTATTGTCACAGAAAATTCTAAATTAAGAAACGTACACGTTCGTACAGCAGTCGAGCATCTCGTCACACGCCTACACCTAGTAGTGATAAATCTTCGGGTTCTTCTGAAGACAGTAAAAAAACACGAAAACCAGAGTCTTAGGCGTATTCCCCGACTTGAATCAATCGACCCCGCGTCATTATGAGGCTATACTAGGGACGAAAAAACAACAGCGCGTGACCCCGGAAGGAAAGAGCAGAAGTCGCAGAAAAACCGTCGCTACTCCCAACTCGTTCCCAGGGCCGCGCGCTCGCTCTAATAGACATTCCAGAGATGCCGGCCGCGTCTCCGCGTTGCGCGTGCAAAGATTCGCCAGTTCAGCGCGCGGGAAATCCCGGAGGCCTCGTCTACAATTATGAATTCGAAATGAACGATGGGCATCGAATGCTTTGATGCCCAACGTTTTGCAGCGCATCGACCGTGCGAAACTTGCGATTGAACTTGGGATGACAATCGTGACGGCTTGACTCGATCAAAATAACATTAGGAATTGGCATAGCGTTCTTTGAACAAAGATCCAAAGATGATTGACATTTATGTTTCAAGTGAGCAGATCTACGCAATGAGTGAGAAACGATCACGTATGAAAAATTCTCGAGTTAATAACATGGTTTTGAAAAGAGCTCGTCGATGCAGAAGCAGCCTGAGACCGCTTAGATTTTCAAGCGGCAATGTAGAGCTCAATCCAACGCGTCATATACGTACATTTATAAAATCCTATAAAACCGGTCCAACTCGCGTTTCCGACACTCGCCGATCAGCGTGTGCGCGACACCCTTGAGACAGCTGCTGCGGTCTGACTTTTTCGCCTCTTTCTGACCTCACACACCGGCGGCGGCCGTTTACATATGCGCGTATATAAGTCTGACGTGCGGCGCGCGTCGAGCTCGCGCTCTCTGCGACTATATCGCCGGGCTTATGTCATATTATGTGTGCATAGTGGGCTTGGTTTTGTTGTCCTTTTTTCGTCGGGGCTCCTGCATGGGATGTTTTGAATGAGCTGCATTTTACTCGCTACACGTCATTATTATATACGCCGCTGAGGCCAAGTTTTTCAATCTCTTATTATAAATTAATGTGATTAAGGTGGACTTGAACTTTCAAATTAAATTGCATAGCGATATCGCATTCTTTCTCAACCTTCGTTATAATCCAGCCGGTTATTTATTTGATGCGACCTGCAATGTGCAAAGATCTGTGCAGTCTGTAAATTTCATATTATCTGATATTGTAGATGGCTTGCGCACTTTTATAAATTTCCTTCGGCGATTCGATTTCCTCGAATTTTCCAAACAATATATAGAGGAACGAACCTTAATATATGTATATTTATACCTGCGACGTATTCCGTGACGCTTTATTTATGAACCTCTCACCGTCACACCCTAAATTCGTCTTTATTTCTTTTTTATGGAGGTGCGAAAGAGTAGCGATAAAATTACCGGATGATAAAATCGTGACGGCCCTCTGTTCGTTTAACGGCCTACGCCAGATACGCCGGTGAATATAAGGAATATGAAAATCAGCGCTTAACCATCTCAAGAAATAAATAAAATAGAGCCAAGAGCATCGAATCGTCGGAAGTATTGGAATATCTCTTGGAACGTTATACAACTCTGTGAGGCAACCGGGAGCGATAATTAATTACGATCCCCGACCATTAGTTTCCGATAGATTTCCGTCAGAAGAAGAAAGATGGAATATTATACCTGCGGACGAGACGATATATCTCCCTCCGAGCGGGACAGCAGAAGACAAGGCGATTATTTTTGAATTCTTAGACTCGGCGTCGTTCCATAAATAAACTTATCGTTAACCCACATCGGTTCGAAATCCGAATACGAATGTTTTCTCGAGGTCAAGGACACCGATCGTAAAACTCGGCAGGGTGTCGTCGTCGTCGTCGTCGTCGTCGTCGTCGTCGTCGTCGTCGGCCAGGAGACGCGCTCGCTTTTTAGCCATTTCGCGCGTTGTTTTACAGCTGCTTCTTATGGATCTAATTGGATCCGCGTGCAATTTGGTTTTACGGTCACGGGCGGAGCGAGCGCGAGGCCGGAATTTGACGCGCGCATGCCAGAGTCGTTAATGCGGGAATGTATTGCCTTCGAAATTGCTTTTCGATTCATAATTCGAAAAGTTTTTACACTAAGCGCCTAGCTCCGCTGCAGGTTTTGTTTACCTTCGCTCTCACCCTCCAATCTCCATAAAGAAAAGAAGAAGACTAACTTTGCTGTCGTGGTCCCAAAGCGACGATCACACAGTGGACGAGTACACGGGTCCTAATATTCGGCTGGCACTAAGTAGCACTGCTCTCTCGCACGGCCTGTATAATAAGCGAGGAGCTCTGGGCAAATCGCACGCGCGCAGGTGGAAGCTTCTCGGACGCGGCTCGAAGCAAGACTGGCCCAGTTCCATCGTATTACCGACTATTATATTCCGGCCGGCGAGCGAGCGGCGCGTCGCCGCCGCCACCACCACTACACCACCACTACCGCGGCCAGCAGCGGCACGCAGCGCCGGCGAGAGCTGAGCTCATGTGCTATTCGCGCGGCAGTTCTAAGTTGCATCTTGAATTCCCCGGCACGCGCGATGCGTCAATCGCGAATTCGAGTCGCACGCGCGCATATGGCTCGCTCGAGCCGCTGCATTGTGCCTTGGAGATTTCCAGAACGCGCGCGATTGATGCATCTGCGCCTCCGGACGAGGCGAGGGTTCTCTTCGGCACCCCTTATGCGCAGTTTTAGAGCATCGATCGGATTTGATTAAAACGTCGGCGAAACGAGGCTGTGGGAGGAGAAACCGCCACGACGCAAATATTCATCACTGTGCATGCTCCTCCTGCGTACACGTATCAATTAATCGACCGCTGATTAATAATACATGATTATTATACGAGCCGAGAGCTACAGAGAGCATTTTAATCCGCGACTGCCGCCAGCGAAGTCTATGGGAGGATGAGCTTTTTCCTGCGCGAGCGTGTGTACCCTAGGGTCAACGAGCCTCTAACAACTGCGTCAGCGAATCTACTCTGCGGGGCCACTGCCGGAACTATTATGTATACGTATGTATACGTGCCCGGCCGGCGTATATAACCCGATAATCGATGTCGGCTGCGGAGCGCAGCTTTGATACCCGCTTAATTGGCGTTTCACCGGGGCGTTTATTTGCCCGGTTTATTGCTGTGTGTGTGTGTGTGTGCGTACACATGCTTATTTCATGGATTTACAGCTGCTTAGCTTCCCTTTTTAGTAACTTTCGCTCCGGATGAAAGGGCCGGCGAAATTGATCAAATAATAAGCTGCGAGCGGCGACGAGAGGAGGATGCGATGAGGCTTTATTGCGCTGTTGCTCAATATAATAATGCGTGCGTTACACGGTAATCCATAAATAAGCATTGCCAGTGAGCTCGGAATGGATTAGGACCGGCCGCGAATTATGATGTTATGTCATAAATTTTCACGCAGAGCCGATCGGCTCGTAATATAATACTCCTAATAAATTCAGAGTTTATAATCTCTTGCGCGGCAGGTTTATTTCGCAGAATAACCGGTGTTAAAATAAAGGCGAATAAACGAGCGCATATCTCGTCGCCGCCGCGATAACCAAATTAAACGCCGGGCGCAATTAAAAATAAAAAAAGCAGTTGGCACAATCGATCTCGCGCGACCGGATGTTTAATTCAGAGAGTCGAGTCTCGAGCGCGACAGCCGATAAGCTTCCATGGTCGCGGCATTGAGGCTCATCACAGCGCGAGCGCGAGCGTATTTCAATTATAGAACGGCTCGTTATTGTGCTGGCCCGCGTCCGATCGGCTTTTCCGCTTGCCATTAGAAAAGCCAAGTTTTCTAAACGCGATCGATCGCTGCGTACTCTTGGGAGCAGCGCGAGCGGATCTCGGGAATTCCCCGGCACCGCGAACGCAGCGCGATAATAAAACGGCGTTGGAAAGGCAATCGAGCGGGGCCAATTATACCGAGCGGCGTGTGTTTACAATTACGTCAGTTCTCTCTGGACACAATCTCGCGAGCGCGCAGATTAACTCTTATCCAGTTGGCGGACTGGGTAATTGAATTTTCATGCAAATTGTCTCCTGCGCGAGTCTCGGGGAGGAATACGTGCGCGCGCTCGTTTATGCGGCGACGCGTACCCATGTGCACAAACTACATTGCTGCAGGGATGTATAGTTGAGGACGTTTCGCGTCGAGGGACCTCGTGTGCGACTGCCAAGGAGATACTTGAGAGCTTGAGCGTTGGATTCGAGATCCTGATGCATGGTTTATGCTTGCGCGGCACTTTTGCTTTTCCTGCCGATCGAGCTATCGACTCCGCATTTTTCTCGGAAAACTTCCGTGTACAGCTCGTAACGAACTCTTTAATTGGCGGTTTTACGAAGAATCCCGCGAATATAGTTCAGGGCAACGGCCACACCGCATCGACGCGAAACCCGCAGATACATAATTTGAAAACGTCATCTTTGAATTGAAAACTTAATACCCTGCTCTCGTGCGTAAATCATGATTCGACGACGCTGATCTGTATCACTGTATTAAGTATATTGCGTCCATTATAGCACATGAACTTTGAATTGCAAAGGATAATTTCGTACCGATTTACATGACAAAACGGCTCGATGACATAATAACGTATTTCTAATTATCCAGTACGGGACGCGTCGCTCATAATATTACCTGTTACGAACTTGGGAATGAATAATTTTATATTCTCAGATATATAAGAGTCGGAAAATAAACGTCGTGATTCGAGACGTGCCAAATGAAATTTTCTCTTGCAACTTTTGCGTTCGACGATAAAGTGCAAAGATTCAATGAAACTGAAAGAGCAAGGCGTCCTCGTTAAAAAAGAAAAAGAAACTTCCATGATTAACGAGGAAATCGCTTCAGATGATAAACCGTGATTGAGATAACTTTATAGCGACGCTTTAATAGATCTTTTGGGCCAATTAATTGCGAGCGTAATATAATATAATGTAATATAATATAAATCACCCGCGAGAGATTCACGCTTTTCATTTAGACGAAAAATAAAACGAACAATCAAATTTCAGTTGTACTGATCGAAATGACAATAGATTGCCTTTCCGCGGAATTCTTTGTTCTTCGTTTTCAGCACTTTTCTAGTTATCAACTTCGACTTTCTGCACCGGGAGCATAAAGGTTATAAAAGAATAGATCGCCCATTTTCCAAATAGTAGCGAAATTTTTATGGCTCTGTTGTTTCCACAATCTTCAAATGTTTTCGCATTCGGAAAACTCGCCTGACTGCATCGTGATTCAAGCTAAATTTACAGAACACTGTGCAGTCGTAAATTTGAGTTATGTCTCTGTCAAATTTGCATAGGCCATTGAAAAAATTTTTCCGCCTAACGAGTTTTTCATCCTATCTTCTTGTTCCTGCAAATATACGCCGATAAAAAAAAAAACACTCGAGAGTAACTCTCGAGACGCCGAGCGTAAGCATCTTATAAAACTAGACTATCAGCGACACATGCGTCGTTGCACAAGTCATCAGGCATAAAACTTTACGCAGCAATGAAATTATATATAGGACGCCGATAGGGTATACACACTCGCGTATCTAACTTTTCCTCTTGGACGTTCGCTTACGCGGGCGCGAGAGAAAACAATAACCGGCGGTGGCGAGCGATCCCCAGCGAGCAGTGGCTCGAAAAAACGAACCTCGAGCTTTTACGACTCTCGCCTACAAATGGCGAGCTCGTAAAGAGCGAAGGGCAAGACGCCTAATAGAGTCATTGTCGATGCGCGAAAAACAATGAAAGCCATCGCGTAACTTGGCCCGCAGCGAGGTCCGTCGCTTTTTTGCAGCGCCGCTCACGGCAGTAATCGCGCGAAGCGGGTCACTCTCCTCGTTCGGCGCTGTACAAGCACTATCGGCCGTTACGCCGATAACGATAAGCCCTTATCGTCGACGCAACGGACCTGCCGGACGCGAAAACGCTCGATGGATTTTCGCGCCGCGCGCGCGCGCGCGCACGAGCCCCGGGCACACTTGCAATAAACGCTAAATCTCGCGATTGGCTCGCGCGATGCGGGCTGCTTTTCAGTGGCTGTAAACATTTTTTTCTCCAGTTTGCTTTTAAGTATCGGCGTTTCCGTTTTCTTTGAATTTTACGATGACGCCTGCTTGTTTCTCTTGAGCTCGAGAGTGAAAAATGTGGTTGTTATTTCCACTGATTGTAATGCGCGGACACTTCATTATGATTGATTTCCATTCTCGGACTTTCATTCAGTCGTGTTTACTCAAGAAATCGCTGATCTAACGATCAAGTCTGGGAAACATTGATCGCTGATTTTCTCGACTAATTATTATCTTATCTTATTTTTGAAATAAGCGCATAAAAAACGCGTGTGCCAAAATCGCAAGGCTCCTAAAAGCGATAAAAGAAAACCGGCTTTTACTTTGCAAATTTAAAGCTCCAAACAATTGGTGTTTATCGGCTTACAATGGGCGCCTCGAAAATACCGAGAGCGATCGTGCAATTTATTTTGTTTTCGATATCGGACGATTCCCCGATGCGCACTCGAGTAAGGTCATTCCTATTAATACGCCGCTGCACTTCGCTCGAATCGGAGCAGGTTAGACAAATCAGCTTCGCGCAAAATTTTCATGCACCTTGACTCGACTGCACTTAATGAATCAAAGTGACGAGGCGCATGAGAGAAGCAGCTCTCTTGACACCGGCGCACGATGGTGCGGCTGATGAAAAGTAAGGCCGCGCACCAGCTGCGCTATACGATAGTCCCATCAAGCGGATGAAATCACGCCTATTAGCAGCCGTCACTCGTCACCTCCTTACGATGTGTCGGCGTCGCACAGCTGCGGGGGCGTTTAAAGCGAAATCGAAAATAGACGTGTATATGACTTGAGTGAGTAAACAAAATAAAATATTCGCGCGCGTCACTGGACTCGCTTACTAATTTGCGGGCCTCGTGCGCGCGCGACGAGTTTTTCCACTCTGACGCTGTTCTCGTTTTTCTGATTCCGTGAAGCAGATCAATGTTAAAATAATAAAACAAGCCTGATTTAGTCAGAAAATACCCTCGACATTGCTTGCTTTCGCTGGGCACAGGAATCCCCGAAAGTCGGCTTGGTGAAAAACGAGGCGCGAATGAGAAAAAAGCAGCGGAAATCAACGCGGCTCGGTTCAACGCATCCCAGAGTAAACATTGGGCGAAGAGAACGCATTTAGCGCGATCGCGAGACGAGCTTCTTACTTTGTACCTTGTTACGAGCTCGGGAGATAATTGATTGAACGTTTTCGATTGTGCCATACTTTGGATACGGCAAGACGCCGGACACGTGGGTGTGTATTAGAGAAGCAGCAGTTTGAGTTGATTTCCGAGAACGAAAACAACTTGGAGGTAGCCGGAAAAGCAGAGCACTAAATTAAAGCATCAATTTTAATCTTATTTTCGCATCGTAGTAATAATCGCCCGAGCGAAGCACTAACTGCGCGCTGCCGCCGCTGAGATCCACAACAAACGTGAATCAGCCCGTTGTGTCTATCCGCGCGCCGCGAGTTGGAAAGGAAAAAAGCCAGCCGCGGCGAAGGGTGGTAGGGAGGGGGGGGGGGGGGGAGGAAGAAGAAGCGCGCCGCCACGCGCGGATCCGCATCAGCTCTCTTTATACTCGGGGCGCGACGTTCAACGTCCGCGCGAAAAGGAAGAAGAAGCCGATAGGCCAGCGGCGCGCGGGAGACGGAGAAGGCGAGCTTCGCTGCTGCTGCTGCAGGCTCAATGGGATTGCCGAGCGATGAGTCACGAGTCACGATGGTGTACTTTTGCGTGCCTCTACTCTCTAGATTTTCAAGCTCATATGCAGAGAGACAGAGCCGTGTAAATTACGGGCCAGATATCGGATGACAATTGACGGCGCGTCGTTCTCCTTCGCAGGCTGTTGTTGTTCTTGCAGCCGGCGGAAAGTTCGCTGATTCCTTTTGTTTCCTGTGCGCATCGTTTCCTTACATCACGATGACGGTGCAGAAAAAGTGGAGCAGATTTGTTGTGAATCCGACATCAGCCGTCAGGGACTCCATAAAGGCCCCTCTCGAAGCCGCGCCTATTTATACTATTTATACAGACAATACGGAGTATAGAGCAGTCTCGGCAGCCAGCGCACGGATTAAGTCATCAAACAAACGGAGCCCACTCGGCTCGATCATCGCCGATAGCCCATGGCATATCCGCCGGCGAGAAATCGATGCTCGGAATCGGCCATAGCTCGTAAACGCGCGCGCGATAGTATATTTATAAGCGCGCAGAGAGCCTGTTATGAAAGCGTGTGGCGGAACGCGTGTGGGCAGTCGACACTGGCTCCTTGGCGCCACTATAATTTCAGCCCGAACAGATGCATTTATAGACGCTGCACTTTCGTAATCGCACTGCATGTGCTGCTGCGCACACACTCGGTGTCTCTTGTCTAACCAGGTATACAATCACTTTGGCACTTACAAACTATGCGCTAATTCTAATGTTGGCTTTGAAACTCTAATGAACGACTCCGCATGGGCGAAGCTTTCACCTGCAGCGCATGGAATTGATTTTTTTATACACCGCTGCGGCATTAAGAAAAAACGAGCCTTCCATTAGGTCGGTAATAGCCGAGCGGTAACGAGCTGCCAGTCGGCGTTTTTGTACTGGCGAGTTCACGTTCGCACGTTACAGTTTCGCGGAATCGTGTGTGTGTGTGTGTGTATATATATATATATATATATATATATATATATATACGAAAGGCCCTTCTTATCCGCCGGGCTCACTTCAATCTCGCTCGAATTAGATTTTTACATCGATTCGAACAAATTAATGACGCCGCGCGGGTCGGCATTGCATCACGAGCGACTTTTTATGCAGGAAAATGAATTTAAGTAAAATAAGTTTTTTAGTATTAACGTTTATGTATGCCTCTATATGGGATGCCTTTCAGAGGCACGTGTATATATGTATGCGGCATTTAATAAATTAAATAAATAAATACATACATATATAGCTAAATTATATAAATCATATAAATAAGTGTCGCTCGTTTGCTTGCGCGCGCAGGTTATAATCGAGGGAAAGAGAGTTTCACTCCTTACGCAATTCGTCGTCGATTATCCCGCGCGCATGAAATATATACCGGCGGCGATGAATCAGTTTGCATTAAAGAAGCTGTCCCGCTCGCGCCGGGGGCTCTCACGCACGATCGAGAAAAGCGCTATGATAAAGTGCAAGCACGAAAATAGAGCTTTCCCGTAATACGATATATATCCCCCATCTGTTCCCGAGCTTTTCACTTGAACGCCGGCCGACAATCTCTTTCTATTTCCGTCGGCGCGACGCCTCTCCGCGCCTACCGCGATATTCGCTTTAATGAGGCGGCTTTACGAGGGCGAGATTTTAAATCCAAGCGCGTGGGCAGATCGACAAAAATATCAAAACAAAAGCTGTCTCTCCT
Organism: Trichomalopsis sarcophagae; assembly: GCA_024372645.1. Classification (NCBI taxonomy): domain Eukaryota; kingdom Metazoa; phylum Arthropoda; class Insecta; order Hymenoptera; family Pteromalidae; genus Trichomalopsis; species Trichomalopsis sarcophagae. The sequence continues at coordinate 762,867 of QLSS01000022.1, read as the reverse complement.
CGTTGCCGGCTTTTTCGATAAATCTAGATTTTATATTCGTAACGGAGAGAGCATGTTTGCTGCCGATGAGCACGTGAAATTGAGCGAGCTAATTTAAAAGCACGCGCGCATCGGTTAATGGATTGATGGCTTGGTATGGACTCGCGCGTTCGCGGTAATTTATTAAAATCGACTTTGCGCACAGCGAGCGAAAATTAGAGCAGCTTCAAAGAGAGAGGGAGAGAGAGAGAGAGAGAGAGAGAGAAGCGCGGCAAATCATATCGCCGCTATTGCTGACCTTTTTTTATGTGTAAGGATTACACAGTCGGTGATGAAGGCTGATGCAGCAGGATTCACTCATTCACTCGCGAAATCGAAATCTACGGCTCGCTACGTCAACGCAACGTCAACAAAAGTGCGGGATGGCTATCTGTTTGAAGAGGCAAAAATGAATTGTGGATACGAAGAATCGTCGCGCGCACAAACCAGATCACGTGCACTGCAGGCTATTGAGAGGAGAACAGTACGAGCGAACCGTTATATATTAGGAGACTGCCCGAAGTGGGACGCAGTAGCGAAAAAGCCCTTGAGCGCGCGGCTTCCGTATGAGATAAGTGTGCACGTAGACTCGAAGAGAAATTTTCAGATGGTCCCTCCGCGTGTAAGGCGCGAACAACACTGCGAACTCACCTTCCTTAGCGATCTCCGGCTTCGCGAGTACTCGCTCTCAAGTTTCTTTTTTCCCCACCTCCTCCCGTCCCTCTCTCTCTCTCTCTCTCTCTCTCTCTCTGCCGCGCGCATTCCAGCGCCTGTCTCCTTCTCTCCCTCTCTTCCCGATATTCCTTCCTCTCTCCGGCGAGTAGGCTCGTGCCTCGATGTTTCTATCGCTCATCCTTCATCTCGCTACTTCCTTATCTCCCTTCACTTCCCCGCCTGCTTATAGCAGCCTCGATCTTATCTGTATCTCCGGCTCTTTCGATGCTGCTCGCCATTGTCTTTCGTATTACATTAGCCGATTTAATCACTCTGCCTCTATCTCGCCGAGAGATGAATACCCGCTAAACAGTCTCCGCCGCGGTAATTAATAGCGCACGTAATAGATTCCCGCCGCTATTGGAATGTTGCCATGCGCCCCGCGTGCTAATAAGCTGCGAGCAAGAAAGCACATCAGCTATATGTGACGCGCACGTGGGCTGGAAAGTGAAATCGATTTTTCGATAAAACTTTTTTCAAGCAGGAGGCGTAGTTCAATGACACTGCGCCACTAAAATTCGCCAAACGCAAGTCTAGAGCTTTTTTACTAGCCAGCTGCACACGCGGGTCTGAATTCCCGTTTCCCGACGACTCGCTTTTACGAACCAGCGGAGCTACATGTATATAGCTGCAAATTTAATTTCACCGCACACGTCATATCCTCGGCGGACTGTCTTTTCCCTTTCTCACGCGGGTATATCTATCGCCCTCCGCTATACAATGCGCATATCCTGCGGGAACTTTTATGTATGATACGTGTATGTACCACGTATATGTGGGCATAATTTACCGCGGATCACCTGCGTTCACGTTCAAAATTTATTTCGAACTCTGTTTTAGTAAATTATTGACATTGTTGTCTGCGCGCTTACAATTGCAATCACGACTGTTATTGCCATTGTACTTTGTGCCAAGAACGATGAAAATTAACGCATGTACGTATTTCACTCGACTGGCCTATAAAAGAGATTATAGGCCTATTAAACGAAATATGAAAAAACAATTCAAAATTCAGCCACTGAAAAAGAGTGTTCGTAAATGTAACCGACGGTCTTTCCTTTTTGTTACAGGTGAGCGCGCCGAGGTACCCCGTGGTGGTGAAACTGGGCCACGCGCACGGCGGCACCGGCAAGGCCAGGGCTGAGAACAGCCAGGAGTTTCTGGATCTGGCGTCGCTCGCCGCGCTGACCGACAATTACTGCACCGCCGAGCCCTACATCGACACCAAGTACGACGTCCACGTGCAGAAGATCGGCAACAACTACAAGGCTTTCATGTGAGTTTGAGCGTGTCATCGGATTAAAGTCGGTCCGAAAAAGCTCGACTTACTTGATGGAAAAGCAAAGATGTAAAGTAATTAATTAGCGCCTTAGCCGCGCTCCACTCTTATGTGTATCGACTTTTCGGGGCTTGAGTTGAAATATCGCCGCAAAGCTCCGCGTTTGATAAAGTTAACGAACCTGCAGGCGCAAGAGCATCAGCGGCAACTGGAAGTCGAACACTGGCTCGGCGATGCTGGAGCAGCTCGCGGTGACGGAGAGACACCGCTCGTGGGTGGACCACGTGGCCCAGTTGTTCGGCGGCCTGGACATCTGCGCCATAGAGCTGCTGGTCGGCAAGGACGGCAAGGAGTACATCATCGAGGTCAACGACAGCGCCCTCTCTCTCATGGGCGACTCCCAGGAGGAGGATCGTCGCCACATCGCCGACCTCGTCACCGCCAAGATGCAGGTGAGCTGTCGAATTTGCCCATTATTGCGACTCTCTGTGCGGTATGCCTGTATTGCCACATCGGCGATCCCTGCTGCAGGCCTACTGCCGACCGCCTGCTGTGCTGACGAAGACAGCGTCTCGCGGCTCCATGTCCAGCTCGTCGCAGGTGACGAGCCCATCGGAGGACAGGCCAGCCGGGCCCGGTGTCGCCGCCGGCGCGGGCATGACCGGCGTGCCGCCCGCCGTGGCCGGCTCCCACGGCAGCATCAGCTCCGTCACCAGCGGCATCGGCTCCATGAGCTCCGCCGAGGTGACCAGCGCCTCCTCGGCCACCGCTGCGGTCGACCATCACCAGCAGCTCCAGCGCCGCGACTCCCAAGGTTCGTTGATCCTCCCTGGATAAATTATAAACTATAAAGATTGCACTGCGAGTTAGCCTAGTTGTGCGAGGCAACGCATTCAATGTCTCTGGTCGTTCTCGCGCAGCCTCGCAGTCGAGCTCGGTGAGCAGCAGCGCGCCATCGGTGGGCCGGCGCCAGGACGAGCCGCCGCCGGTGCCGCCGACGTCGCGCATGCCGTTCCATCGCCAGGGCAGCCAGTCCCAGGCCACCGGCGAGGACACCGAGGACACCATGAAGAACCTCAGGAAGACCTTCGCCGGCATCTTCGGCGACATGTAAACGGAGGGAATCGCGCACGTTCGGCCGACTGTGCACCACCTTTCTTCACTCAAGTTTTCCTTTACCCATATTCAGTATTCCTAGTCGAGCAGTTTTATTAAAGGGCGAAGGGAACAAGCACACACGATGTAATAGCCATGCTGAGACTGATAGGCTCAAACGTTTTTACATTTCTTTGTAATCGTCCAAGTATCTATTACGCTCAACTAGCACACAAAAGACTCGGAGGGAGACGCGACTCCCTTTCCCCCTTTCCTGAGTATAGCAACTTTTGCACCGTCCTCGCGAGGCAGCTGACACTTTTAGATTTTTACTTTTTTTAACGCCTATACCGTATATTATTATTATGTACAAGATCTAGTTAGACTTGCATACGCATTCATCTCGCCGCAGCTTTTGATATTCTCTTTTAGTTATTTCCATTTCCGCGAATCGCACGACCAAATGAGTATGAAAGTATCGAGACATTCAGTACTACATATATATATATATATATATATATATATATATATATATATACATACTTGTATTTCTGCAGTCTGTGTGGTTTCGCGCGGAAACCCGCCGTCCTAATTATATACCTATACAATTTTAGGTTCGCAAATAATTTATGGAAACAAATTTACAATATTTGCTTTCTATCTAGCAATAATCATTCATGATTCCTCGCGAGTCTTGGGCCAATCGTGACTTTTGAAATTTTGATCGACGGATTTTATAATTAAGAATTTTCGAGCGAATTTTACGCATTTTTTCATTTGAAGCTCACTTTTCGTCTGTAAAAGCTATAACTCACTGAAAAAAATTGAACAAAACTGTTATTTGCTCAACCATGTATGCGAGCACGCGCTGCGAGAGATCAGCGCGTGATCGTAAAGTTGAAGCAACAAAAAAAAAATAAATAAATAAAAAATAATGAAAGAAGCAAACACACGTTTTTTCGAGAGTAATTTTGAAGAGAGGTCTTGTTGTTGTAGATTAAACTCAGACACGGGAGCTCGTGAGATGCCGGAGAAAAAATAATAGCAAACGGACCCAGTCTATCGTTTAAGAATTTAAGAATACACGTTGTATCACATCATTGAGAATGACGCGTAAGGCGCATACAGCAGATACACGCATGACTGCCACACACATACATAAACATACAATACAAGCATATATATATCTCGCCCATTTTATTATGAAAATCTCATGGCTGGGCCCATAATCTATACGCAGTATAATAGTGACGCCGAAGCTGGGTATATAATTGCTGGTTTCTTATTGCGATGGCGGCAATGGGTATGCATAGAAAATGACCACAATGATGAAATAAAAACGCGGATAATAATAATAATGAAATAATGATTCGGTTAAAAATAATAAAGACAAACTCTCAGGGGTGCCTTCAGAGCACTATAGTTAATACGCATATAATGAATATAGCGGCAGGACGATGATTCGCATATATGCAGACATTTGTTGGTTGCAGTTGCAGTAAGTATTCGGTGCCGTGAAAGTCTAAACTTCATCTTCACTTTTGGTCAACTTGAAAATCATCACTCTCTTTAATTGATACGAATGAAAATCGATTTCGCGTTGATAGTTATGCAAAGCAAATGGAAAAGGCTCGGCCTTAATTGAGGTTCGTGGATTTGCGACGATGAAATTAAACACAAAGCAATAAAAAAACGATCGGCATTGCAGAATCGATAAAATACGGCACTGAATGGCTTCATGTGAAACGAGATTATCCCAAGATATATCATGCATTTTTAAGTGAGCGCAGTGGAAACGTTCATTTCGTCTAGTTTGAACTATTGTGTATAAATGTATTCGAATTATTATTGCATAGTATATACCGTGTATTATACGTTCCATTGTTGAATATTTTAAAGGATTAATACAACTTATCGTGCACTTGTACAATAAAAAGAGATTTATTTTTTAATCGAGATAGATCGTAGTCCCATTATTTACAAATATAGTTATTGATGATTCAACAAAATGTAAGTTTCACATATCCCCGCAATTACCTGATTAAAACCCATCGAAACTTTTGAAATACTCGCAGAGCCTATATAATATTAGTAATGTTTGAAAAAAGAATATATTTACAACAATTTTTAAGGCGCTGTATAAAAAGAAAAAAATATAGTTGAAATTAGAAAATTAAAAGTTGAAATAAAGAAAACGTTTAAATGAGTGCAAAAAGAAACATTGTTGTTAAAATGAACAGCAATAATGATATATTTATATATAAATATATAAAATATCGATGAATGAGATGTGCATCGTTTTTCTCTCGATTACTATAGTTAATCTACAATTAGCACAGCTGCTAAAAAACTGTTGCATTCGAACTCGCAATTTAATATTGTATAAAATTTATTCAATTCGTGGTAAATCAACCTATACTCCAATGTAACGCTGTACGAAATGAATCAACGAGATAAACAACTGAAATTTCCCGTCAATTTTCTAATTTCAAACAAACTTTTTCTAATCATATCGCAATCACTGCAGCCTAACGTCTTGAAATAGGACAGAAAAGCTTGAAACTTAATAAGAACCACGCGCGGCGCTTGCTTCTATCACGTCATTATAATACGGTCTTCAATGATATTATGTACCTTGCGTAATCAATATTGCCTGTATTGTTGCGGGAAAAAAGGTATATATACGTTTGTTCGAACATTGGAAAAACAGAGCTGGGCGTGGGGTAAAACGACCAGAAGCTGGAAAAGGTATTGACAAAAGGCAGTATACGTATTTTTCGCAACAGTATATATAACAAAGAAACTTCTCCCGTGTACCTATATGTGTGTCTATACTGAATATACAGTCTATATGTCTTGTGCATATATTTACAGTTTAATGGAAGCCAACGATAGAGAGAAAATCGAATATAAAGAATGCAGAGAAAGGACAAGAGAGAATTATACAGAAAGAATATGAAATAAAACGTAGGCGTGCGGAGGCGCGAGGTCGCGTTTCTAATCCCGCGCGCTACACCTTCTTGATTTCAACGCGTGCTAGCCACTTATAGATACAAATATCTATGCATATAGAAAAACATATATGTATACGTACACAAAGACTCACCGATCGGCAGACATCCGCACACGTTATACACGCAGACACACTCGGCTATAAATATCTATACTTAATAACGCGCGAGCGAGATACACCATGTATAATAATATAAATTATATAAATTGTAAAATGCATTCCGTACACACGCATGCGTACGACGAGAGGTATGCTGGTTATATATTGTACTAAGCATGTTGTAAACGTCGCCGTCTGATATGTCGCGTCAATGGTTCCGGGGATAATGTTAGAGGAGTATTATAACACGTACGTCGTATACACACAATTTGCCTCTGCATGCTGCACTTATATTCTCGTATGTAAATTCGCACGCGAGTATATATGTATAGATAAAGGGCAGTTTGACAATGCGTATAAAGTTCGCACTCGAGGGTCTTTGATCCGACTCAAGCCGATAAGGATCATGTATGTATATATATATATATATTTGCGATTATTTCTGCTGCTGTTGCAGAAGCCTATATTGCTTAAACTCAACTGCACCCATACTGCTTACTTCTTAGTTACCCATACCTGTTTTGCGAATCGGCGTGTCTGGCGTTTTGTTTCGAGTGCTCTGTCAATTATATATATATATATATATATATATATCAACGTAACGAACATTATCAAATATATTATCCAGGATAAATATACCTCTTCCTTCAAGTCGCACAGTGTGCTTATATATGTGAAAAGACAGTTCGAATTGCAGCTGTTATCGGAGAAATAAAAATGTAAACCTATAATGTATACCTATGTTTCCAATGTGACTTTGAAAATTTAACACCAGCAAAGAGCTGAATAGTATTTGAAAAATAATACACTGTATTCAAAATGCAGTTTCCAGTCATACACGATACCCAGCATAATATAGCGATCGCATCCGTGATCAGATAAACGTCGCATTCGCGAACGTACACAAACCTGATACTAAATATATTAAATTGAATTGTACGAGTTCTCTTCAATTACAGAAATCATGTACGTCGTTATAGATATAAATGTAGGTGCCTATATATCGATTGTTTCAACAGAAAAATATGAACGATAAAATTAATAAATAAACCGATACATAAATGAACAGGCGAAAAAGTATATTATATATAGAAAGAGAGTAGCGATTGAAAAACTACAACGAATTCATATTGAGAGGAATGCAGAGAGGGACAAGGGGAAATTAGGTAAAGAAGCTGAATAAATGCAAGCGTCATTATTGTTGTTATCGCGTCGTTTTTATCCAATAAAAAAGTACTGCTGAAACAAAAGAAAAAGCAGCAGCGAAAAAGAAGCATTGCAGAATTGCGGGCCGCAAAATTATGCGAGATGAAAAGACACCGCGGGATACGATATCACGAGGCGTTCAAAAAAGATCTTCTCTATTATATCTATGTATGCATCTAAAATGCGAGTTCTATCTCTGTCATCGTTGTTATACATTTATCAGATTATTAAGGTGGAGATGAGGGGCAGTGGCGGATTTCCGCCGATATGGATTTTAGCTTTTAAGTGTAATAAGAGGATGCTGCGTGTCGCGAATAATACATTGTGAAAGCGATCACGAAGAAATATTATATAATATAATATACGCAACTAAGGATAATGAGAATGCAAATGAAAAAAAAAAAACATTGTAAGAGAAGCAACCACAAGTTAGAGCAGTACTGCAGGTAGTGAAATTGCACATTATACATAAGCACAAGCACCCTAATAAACGAACATTTAATATTGATAGATGAAAGAAATTATTGAAAATCGAAAATCTGACAAAACTGTACTCTTTTTTCAGCCACAGCCTTTTTCAACAATGAACAATATTATTATATTCGTTAAAACTTTTCTAATAGCACGCGGCGATAAGGTGATCCCATTTTTAATAAATTTTCTTTCTTCTGTGATAACACGAATGTTGTGATGGAAGAAGTAGTAATAGTACACGAATTTGCACAAAACTCTTGAATATTTTAATTCAGAAGTTGAGCAAAATTTAGTTAAAGCTGTTGATTAAATATATTGTTGCGTTGATGATTTTGTGATACTGATATGATTTGTATGAACGCGGTTGTGTACGGATATGATAAACAATGAAAAGTTTTTGCCAACAAAGTTAAGAGACCTACCTAAAGAGAGGAACAAAATCTGTCACTTGTTTCCAGCTTCTGCAGCGCGGACAACAGTTTTTTCACACTTGCCTGCATTGTGCGAAAAGAATGTCCTCAGTGCTAGTAGTCATCATGCCTGTACTACTTGTAAGAGACAAATAATGTACAGAACTGCACTGCATCATAAAATAAATAACGTGTGCAATATGTATATTATTATGCAGTCATATTATATTGTCATGATGTATTTATCGTTTAACTGTTAACGACGTTATATATTATATATAGACCAAACATAATACGCTACTGACGAGAATTCAAACGTTTTGACCGAATAAGTACGTGACTGTAACTGCTTCTCTCGCTGGATGAATTTGCGCGCGGAAAAAGTCGCGATAGAAGTATACTTGTGCTAGAAATTTTGAACTATGTTTTGTCTTACATATATATATATATATATATATATATATATATATATATATGAATAGTATGATATGTATCTGTCTGCATTGAATGTTCTTTTATAGATTTATGAACCAACATCTATAGATGTATGTACATTGACCAGTAGATGCTATAACATTTTCTTGTCAACGTGTGTTACGTTTGTTCTTTAATTTTTCAATATTACTTAAGTTGCCGTTATTGCTACTTCATTATTTAATTTCTATGTTTTACAACTCTATTATAGAGCGAAGGCGACGATTCATTCACTTCAGAGATCCGATATAATTATAGTGCTGAGTTTACCGATGATGAAGAGCAAAATTTGTATGACGTACGACGATATAAAAACGTGGCATTCGTTGCAATGTCGCGGGACGTCCTTAATACTTGAACGTATTATAAAATAATAAAAGAAAAAATTTTAAAAGTTATAAAAAAAAAAAAAAAGAATGAAAATAAAAATAAAGTCGATTTTTGTGAATTTTTAAAGAAGAATGCAAACAGTCGAAAAAGCACACGAGATTAAGAATAATTATAGAAACTGTTTTTCATTTCTGTTCTATTAACTTTATAGGAGGAGGGGTGAAATATAAGATAATGAGAGAGCATTTGCTTGCAGGTTATCGATGCCCGGTGTATTGTACGAAATTCGATGAATGTGAAAAGAACAACACGTACCCCTTTGCCGACGTTTATATAGTATATCCCGTGGCACGATGTATACTCCAAGTGTCCTGTAGTAGGCTGCATCTGTTGAAATATGGTTAACACACACATGATGTATTCAAACCTGTAACAATAAACGCATATAAGTAAGCCAAGTTTCTGTGTGTTTTTATTGTATTCATCGCAGCGAAGCCCACTATTATGATTGAAAATTTGTAATCTTTGAAATATCAAAAGGGGCAACGCTATAATATTCGTTATTTTTGTTGCTACGACATATTAATTTTATTTTCAAAAGTTTGTAGTCCGCGTATTGTATATTATAATATAAAAGATTAGAAGAATTTTTGAAAAAATTCTAGCTTGATCATGGAATTCTAGAAAATCCACTTTATACGCAACGGTTTTCTAAGGTTCTTAGAAAAACTTAAAAACACATAACGCGGCCTGCCTCCCCCACTGCTGCAACTTATACTTGACCCGGCCAATCGCTGCAGCTCAAGGTTCTACCTCAGCCAGTTCTCGTCTCTGAGGTCCTCCCCTCTACACTGAGTACACCGAGTACACGGTGTCATTTCCTCAGAGTCCCTCAGTCCCATAGCTCCTGACAGAGCGTGGCAGTACGAGCCGCTTGGACAAGTGCTTTTGAATCCTGAAATAATCAGCAACATGCCGAAAGTAAATCCCTGCACTTCGCAAAAAGCCGACGAGAGAGGCACGGATTCGGAGACCGGATACAATTCAGAACCTTCATCATCTCGGACTTCAAGCAAATCCCGTGCGAGTCACAAGCTGAGACAACCCTGCGGGTCTAAACTGCAAAAGCAAAAAATGAAGCAAGTCGAACGTAAACGCTCTTCCGTTGATCGATGGATTAAGAAGCTCCAAGAATCTGAATCTGGTAACTCTTTTAAACTCGCTCTTTTTTACGTTCGTTTCGATTACGCCCTATATAGGTACAAATATATACAATATACACTGATTTATATTTATATTTATATTAAAAAAAAGATCAGAAATTTCAGGGTTTCTCAAGTTAGAATGTTTTTTAATTCATGTACCAAAATAGCGCCCCATTCAATGAGCACACTATCAAAAGAAACGCTCAACTTTCTTTTATTTTCATCAACTTTTTATTTTTTACTTTTGGTTCATGTGATACTGTCCTACGTTGAGTGGAAATATCATTTTTCTTTTATTATTTTTAGCAAGCCATAACAACTTTTAAGATTATTATTATTTTTACGTACTCTCAATTTTCCATTTTCAGAGAATCTTAATTCAAGTTTCATACAAATTCTCGGAGAAATACAGAACAACATAATGGACCATCTAGAAACTTTTGAAGAAAATTTGTACACTTTTTTAAAACAAAAGTTTTTTACCGTACAAGCTGATGAAAATTCTAGAACATTATTTTTTAGTAAAGAGATAGAACGTAACAAACAAATTTTAAAAGTAAAACTGCCAATATCTGAGCTAGAACCATTCATGGAGTTTGACCAATCCCTTGGAGATGATAAAAAAAAATTTGATGCCTTCGTAAGTTCAAAATTGTATAGTAGTAACTTTTACCTATATGACTGAGTGCAGAAATATTGTTGCTACTTTTACATTAATAAAATACTAAATAACTTTTTTAATTTATTTTTCAGAGGAATTTAATCACATGCATAACTGCTGGGAGCCATCACATAGATCATGATATCAACACGATATTGCATTCTACCATAACTCAGAAAGCTCGTTTTAATTACTCTGGAGCAGGTAGAACATATGGTGGTATAAAAAAAGAAAACTTCAGTATAACAAATGTTTACCACTGCATGGAGGGTGAGTTCAATTAAAATATTTATTAACAATTATTAAAATAATATATTTTTCTAATATTATATTTTTATAGATTTACTCACCGAAAAGTATGAAAAATCAACAATAGAATTAAAGATAAAGGATAAAGTCTGTCGTTGGTTCAGTACAAGAAACTACAATTTTTAATTCAAGATTCATTTTACGAATCAGAACTAAGCTTAATAGTCAAATCACAAAAAGACTGCACTTACTTTGTTACTGAAAAAGGCCATACAATTAATAATTTATAATAGCATGCTTATATTGATAAATTATTACATTTTGTAAAAATAATTTTTACTGATCAAATGTGATACAAAAAATTGTATTGTAAGAATTGTAAGAAAACTAATAAAATAAGTTTTATAAAAATTTTATTCATGTTATGCTAATAATGCTCATAACCAATTTTCCTTTTCGACATTTTAAAATTATAATGTGCATAATAATCTTGTTGTTACATGGAAATAATTTCATACAAAATATTTATAAATTGATATTACACGATTTTTGACTATATTTAATCTGTAATCACATAGGTACCTTGGAGTGTCGTAAAATTTTTACCATGGGATAAAATTCTTGTTAAAAAAGAAGATAATCAAGTAGTTAATTAAGTATAAATAGAATTAATGTTCTCTTGTAGAAAAATATGTTAACTAGGTGAAAAATATATGTCATTTTTACTCCAAGAATGGTTGACGAAAACACGATATTCTTGATTTCTAAATAATACATTGCATTTGTATCAAACAATTTTTAGTTTTATAGAAAAAATAAAAATATTACAAACGTTTTCTTAACTGTATAAAATTTATGTTAATTATGTATAGAATATGTATGTATCACAATGACTGTGCACGTATTATCAGCTGTACAGTTAAAGTAAGATCCAGATACATTTTATTGTTTTCTATGAATATCCTCTGTCACAGATACTCATTACATGAACATATAAACGTGGTCTGCGCATTATGATTCGACTTGACATCAATGCAAACCGCTATTTATAAATTCCTTCGAAAGGAAAAGCATGTACTTGTAAAACTGTTCAACATCAGTCTGCTGAATCGTAGTAAAAGGCAACCAGCACATCAATGACAAACAAATTGATACAAACTTGATGTCATTTAGTTCCTGAGAAAAAAAATTGGTTTTATTCAAGTCAATGAAGTATGCCTTGTTGATGAACATTAAATGAAATGCTTTCAAGAAAACTACATATAATGCAATATTATATATAAATATATACAATTATTTATGTGTGCCTCATAATCACTCCGAAAATCAGAGAAAAACTAAGAAACAAACTTGAAAAACAGTCTTGAAATAATCAGTGTTTTTGTAGCAAACATTAGCAGATATTTCTTGTTCTTGTTTCTTTAAAGTTTGCCAATATGCAGAGCATGCTTCAATTTAACTCTATTAGACGGAATATAAATATGAATCTAATTTTGTTTTGGCATTTGGTGGTGATGTGAAAGGTGAAAACCATGCAATAGAAAACCTTCCAAAAACGGCTTGAATGGATTTCCAACGACTGTTCCTAACCCATCGAGCTTCTTCCTTCTTTAATTGTTCTATACCCTATAATTTTATTTTCGTATTAAAAATTGTAATTAAACTAGAAATTTATTGGATAAATATACAAACGCAAACAACCCACCGTTTCATCATTCCAAATAGCTTGCAATTGAGTACCCAACATTACAGCAGTAAAAATAGCAAAAAGAAGAGCTTCAAATGTTAAAAATAGTAATAGGACAACTGTGGCGGGTGGGCTAAAAGTTGTGCAGTCTCGCCATTCTTGTCTAACGCAAGTGGTGAATTGTTGAATACATAGGAATAAAGACTGCAGTGATATTCCAGCAATATAAAACTAAAATACAGAACGAAAAAATAGATATGAAAATCTGAATACCTGTATTTGTATTCAAGAGTAAATTATAGTTGGTATTAAGTTGATTACTTACAGTAAAAAGAACAAAGTATTTTTGATTGTTTTCTCCTACACAATTATTTACCCAAGGACAGTGATGATCCATTTTCCTAATGCATCGTTGGCATACAGAGCAATGATGGGCTCTATCAGGTTTGATAGAACAACATTTTGGACACTTAAAAATTACTTGACCTTCCCTAAAGCCCATTTGCTGTATCATCTCTTTTGTTGCATTTCCTTTTGGTACTGCACCCTTTGCATACAAAGCAGTGAATAAATTAGAATTGTTGTTTAAATGTAGAACAGCCAACTGTTTGATCATTTCTACTTACTGGATCTGTAAACATTGTCCTTAAGTGTGATGTAAACGCTAAAAAAGCTAATGTCTGAAATATTGCCATATTCAGACTAGAATAGAGTGTATTAATCGTAGGAATAAGAATCACTGCCATAACAACAAATTCGGCGTAAATTATTAACAGCCATGTGAGAACAGCACAAATGATTCCACATATATCCTGCGAGTAAAAAATAATATTTACAATTTACATAGTTGGGTCTGACCATATATGTAATAGTTGCACAAGTTATTTGTAAAATTGTACCTTAATGCACCAAAGTTTGCCCCCGCAGCAACGATTATGGATATCCTTCTCTCTATGAAACGGGGTATACTCATAATCCATCGTTTCAAAAATTATTTTCAGCTTCCTTGAATTAGACCTTTTATTTCAGAGCAAACAAAATGTTGTCATTTTGCCAAAGCATATCAAAGCAGCCGATCCTCAATCTGCAAAAACATAACCAAGATGTGAATAGAATCATCAATAAAGGCATCAGGTGATCAGAGTAAGTTTTCACAACGTGCATCAGCTATATAAGTAAGTAAGTATATAAGAAAAACTGAACGCCGAGTGCCAATAAGAAGAGTATGATCGGCGACCTCGGGCCTCGGACGAGTCCTAACCTACAACACATCTTTTAATGTGTGCCATCAAGCATTTTTTCACTCACTTTTCTTGACTCCAAAACTTCCAGAGCCTCTCTCGTACAATAAAAAGAATTCCCGTGTTCGCCGACTCTCCATTATATCAGCTATCCTTCAGGACGAGCCCTTCCCCTCGCGCGAAGCAGCGACGTCGACAATACGAGCGCGGCGCGCGACCTGCAGCTGTAGCAACCATCCAGAATCCAGATTCCAGAGTCGCAACACATCAACGAATCAGCTGTTCACGTCGACACTCGACCTTTAAGTAAATACGCTCGGCTCTCGCGACTGCCGACCGGCGACCGCAGAACAAAACGGAGGCTTAAAGTATCTTGCTGTTGTTTTCCCTCTCGTATCCGTCCTACGGTATATTGCTTGTAAGGAATCGTGCCAGCGTCAGAGGACTCGGAGATCGATCGCATGCCGCTCCGTCGAAAACAAAAGTTGTTTTTCCCAGCTTTTTCCTCGCTGACACTTGTTTCACGAGTCTTATATCTTATATTTTTCCTCCAGACCGTATGCTCACTAGTCGCTACATACAGCATCCCACCGCACACACGCCCACGCATAATCGTATACGTCGATTATAATCGCTATACAACCGAGAGCCATCAAGAGCAGGCAGTCGCCACTACATTATTATTATATATATATATATATATATAGGTGAGAGCGAGTTTTGCTTTTGTTTATTCATATAGGTAATGAGTATTCGAACAAAATATAAAAGAGAAGACGTCAAAGTCGATGCCTCGAATGTCTCATCTAATTGAATAACTTATTGCTCTTATAATGTGTCAAACTGTTCATCAATTTTAAAGACCGAATCAGACTCTTTTTATGCCCAAGCAATTTATGATTTTTCATTTTCGAGGTTAATTGTGTAAACAAATACATCCTATGTACAATTATTGATTTTACTCGTTATTCATTTTTCTGTCTAAACTTTCACACCACATAAACTTAGTTTACAGCAAAATAACAATGAGTATAGGTTGTATGCACTTTCTATAAAAATGTATTTATATGCATTCCAGACAAGTAAATAGTATCGTCATTGAAGAATGATCAAAATAAGCACTCCAATCAATTTCCAGATATTTTTTTCATCATTTATAAAAACTACAAAACTGAAGGTGTCATGAATAAAATTAAGATATTAATTAACAGTCTGCAGCCAACAGTAAATGAAAATTTAATTTTTCATCAAATTATCAAAGAATTGTTCCATGATGTCCTTTCGACTTCGTTTAGCAAGAACAAGGCCTGCCATTAGATTAGTTCAGGGTATTGCTCTAAAGTTTTGGGCATTATCTGGAGCATACCTATTACTGTGCTTCCTTTTGTATTGGTTGTATGGAAGTCTTTTTGCATTTTTGTTACTATGTTTTGCCACTCTAGGTAGTCATACTTTATTTACATAATTTTTTTGACATTTCTAATATTTGACTTATTTATTGATTTAGTTTCATTCACTTTTTTAGGTGTGCTGTATAACGCAGAAGACCAACTTTTATATTATCCAAGATTGCCTATTAACTCACGAATTTATGTACCTCCTCCTTCTCTGCATAATTTACCATACCAAAGCATATATACAAAATCCTTAGATGGAACAACACTTCATATGTTTTTCATTCCTCAATCTGGAGACTTGATCAAAAAGGCACCAACGTTACTATTTCTCCATGGCAATGCAGGAAACATGGGACACAGGTAAAATAGTAGTGCGTAGTCATATAGGTACATGTACAAAGCGTTCAAAATTGATTATAAATATAGACAATGATGCTTCTGTTTCCAGGCTAGAAAATGTTAAGGGGCTGTACAATAATATTCATTGCAACGTACTTATGATAGAGTATAGAGGATATGGACTGTCACAAGGTTCTCCATCGGAAGAAGGACTTTATATGGATGCTCGTGCTGGGATAGAATATCTTCATTCTCGCAATGATATAAATACAAATGAAATAATTCTTTTTGGGCGATCTTTAGGTAATAGTCATTAAAACAATACTTATTACAGGTTCATTACAAATTTATAAGTATATAGCAATTAATGCTGCTTTTTTTCCGTTTAATATAAATACATTGTAAATTGAAATTCACATAAGATGTAGATATTTATTATTAATCTTAAAGGTGGCGCTGTTGCGATCGACATAGCTATTAGAGATGAAATTTCTCAACGAATCTGGTGCCTTATTGTCGAAAATACATTTACTAGTATACCAGATATGGCGGCCATTTTGATTAAATTTAAAATATTACAATATCTTCCACTGTTTTGTTATAAAAATAAGGTAAAAAGAATTACATTGTTTACTCTCAGAAAGTGTAAATTGGGAATCTACAAAATTAGAATACTGATTGATCTTTTTTTTTTAGTACTTGACATTAAATAAAGTTCGGTCTCTATCTGTACCTACACTTTTTATTTCTGGAAGACAAGACAAATTAGTTCCCCCAAAAATGATGGATGAACTTTTTGAAGCATGTGGCAGCTCGTTTAAAAGGAAAATTCAAATACTT
Source organism: Trichomalopsis sarcophagae (assembly GCA_024372645.1). Lineage (NCBI taxonomy): Eukaryota > Metazoa > Arthropoda > Insecta > Hymenoptera > Pteromalidae > Trichomalopsis > Trichomalopsis sarcophagae. The sequence continues at coordinate 746,136 of QLSS01000022.1, read as the reverse complement.
GATGGCACACATAACGAAACTTGGAATAAATCAGGATATTATCAACAAATGTTGGTATTCCTTGAAGAAATCAGGAGGAATCCTCCTACACGAACTGCTTCTAAACCATGGCGCATTGATGAGGTTTAAATTAATTTTTCAATACAAAAAGTTCATTTAAAACTAAAGGCAAGAAGAAATCTGTTAAAATGCAGCTAAGGAAAACTCGTTCAATATTTTAATTTTTCTACAATTTCAGTATAAAGTTTTTAGGTAAAAAATCAGTTTTTATTTCATGATTTATTTTGTAAACCTTCTTTCAGTTCCAAATATGGAAAGCAAATGTTATATATTATCAGTGAGTCTAACAGATCTAATATATAGTTAGAATTGATATTTTTTTCTTAGCTATATTTAAAAAAAAAAAAAGTACTGTACAATAAGAAAAGCTGTAACACAAAGACAAACGCGTCAAACAATATTCTAGTTTGGATATAGTTGTACAAAAATACAGTGATTACGTCCAAAGTACTAATTTAATACCTTAGTTAAAATCCTCTTCGAGGCCAATGTAACTAGCGCGCTATGTCAAATAATATGTAGAGTGAATGTATACTTCTGTATACATGTATAAAACCACTGTGATTTAGTTAGCACAATTGTAAAAAGGGTAACTAAGACAAGAACAGTTTCTTCCAAATAACTCAAACAATGGTTTTTCTACGTCACTTTCGTATGGCTGGTCATAAAATTCACTTGGATAATGTCAGCAAGCAGTTTATGTAAATCTAGTACTTTTTAATTTTATTGTATTATAATGAACTTGAATGTCTTAATTTATTTTTATATAAATATCAAAACTTGATTCAATACTTTACGTATACATTTAACAAGCGTCATACGTTTATTTGGTCGGGTAATATTCGACTACTATTATAAATAATGCATATAGCCTGTCACTTGTATTTTTAGGGTAAATTTTAACTAAAAGGTTGAGTCACCGAATTACTCAAACTAGATTAGATTACAAAAATCAATTTTTTACCATAAAAAGATCTTGTACAAAAATAAAAAAACTTGTTCTATTTTTTTATAATACTTTTACATGTAAAACCTATAAACTATTCTGTACTAATGTATTCCATTATTTTAAAACCTTCGATTCATTCTTGAACGCCTCAACGATATTTTTTTCGCATAAATAATTCCAACTACTACCAACACTAACAATGTAATCACTGCTAATACAAGAACTATAAGCATGCCATTACTCGTTTGCAAAGTAATTGGATTATTTCTGCTTAATACTTGTAATGTTTCAGCAGTCATTCTTGAAGAATATAGCCTTGTATTGTTGCACAAAACTTGTTCTTTCCACATGTACCAATGCACCATTCTTTTACCTTTTACACTGTCTGGTGTCATGCATCTGCAAGAAAATATTCTTTATAATATAGTTTTTTTTTTTTTTAAGTTATAGATATTAACCTCAAATTATTTAACAAATCCGGATTTATCAAGTATAACCATGGAACCAAGTCATCAATCATCCATTGCAATGAACAATTGCAGTGTAATGGGTTGCCCTCCAAGTCAACTCCAAATTTTGTCCTCATAAACCCAGACTTGGAAAGCATTGGATTAAAATACGTGAACTGATTATTTTTTAAATTCAACTGCAATCAAACATTTAAATATAATAAAAGTTAAGAAAAGAATAACATTTATTCAAATTATTTGTTGACTTACCATGCATAAATTAAGCCCATCAAAAGCTTTAGCATCAAGATATCTTAGTTTTTTATTGTCAGTCAAAGTGAGATTCAAACAATCTTTTTCAGCTGAAGTACTCAATTTTTCAAACGAATTTCTATCGATACTTTCTACATAAGTCATATTACGCATTATCAATGAATGCAAATTTAATAATGAAGGAAACTCGATTCTAGTTATTAAATTGCCATCAAATATTAAATTTTCTAAAGTAGGATAATTTTCTTTATTCAAAGTTACAGGTATACTTGAAAATTTATTATAAGATAAATCTAAAATTTGCAAATTTTCTGCCTTTAAATTAGGCCAATTTACTAGTTTATTTCCACTTATATTTAAAAACTTCATGTCACACAATTCATTGTTGGTAATAGTGGGCATTTCACTTATTTGGTTAAACTCAATATTTAGTATTTTCATCTTAGATAAATTAGTTGCAGGAAAGGTGCTCAAACAATTAAAACCTACATTCAAAACTATTAAGCTTTCTGGAAATTTTTGTTTTGTTAAAAATTTAATGGAATTGTGACTTAAATTTAAAGAAATTAAGTTTGTCAGAACGTTGAAGTCTTCATTATCCAATAAACTGAAGTTATTATGAGAAAGATCCAAATGTTTTAATTGTCTAAGTAAAGTGAGTGTACCATTGATAGAATCATCTAATTTATTATAAGACAAATTTAATTCAGTTAATTTTGGATAAGCTTTATGAAACTGGAAATCTAAATCCGAAATACTGTTGTTACTCAAATCCAAACTTTTAAGTGATGGTAAAATGGCTGAATCTAGAGTTTTAATTTTATTATTGGATAAATTGAGAATTTCCAAGCCCTTTAAGTTTTTAAAAACATTTCCATGAATTTCTTGAAGAAGATTGTTTGATAAATTTATTAATCTCAGTCTTTGTGAACTTTCAAACATGTCTGGAGGTAAATATGTGACATTGTTTTCTGATAGATCAAAAGCTGCAAGTGTTCTATTATACTCAACCGATATAAGACCAAAGCGAATTATATTAATAGAAGAAAATTTTGTTTTGTGGCAATCAACAAAAATAGTTGCATCTTCTGAAATAAAAAAAAATTCTTGATAATACTTATTTAAATTACTACAAAATTAAAAAAAAAATCCTTTATGTTATCTTGATACAGGATAAATTTATTGTTAACTCAATGAAACATAAAAAAAGTATGTGTAATAGTTTTATTCAAAATATAAAAAAATATACATAATTTCATCATGATACTATTACACATTAAATTAACTTTTGAATTTGTAGTTAAGTAAAAACCATGAATAAATTAAAAAGTATATGGAATTTTAGTATAAAAAATATATTACATAGTATTGTTTTATAAACATGATTTAGTACCTTGTATAGAACATATACATATTTGACAAACATCTGCTTTTGAAATTTTAAACTGAACTGTATTTATGAAGCAAATTAACAGGCAAATTGATAAGTTGCGAATATCCATATTTGACACTTTTGCAGTACTGCAAGTCTAATAGAGAATGTGGGCAGTACTTTTAGAAGCTCACTCAGCCCCTCCTGATAACATATCAGATGATGATGTCATCCAGGTGATCACACTGCATTTCATTGGTTTCTTATCTATCTGGCACTCCCAGTATTATCAGAAATCTCACTATGTGAAATATAGATTTATACTTAGAAATAAGAGTTGTCATTCAGTAAAAAACAATATATGTTACAAATTTGATATTTTTAAATGTTTTGACGATATTAAAAATAATTAAATAAAACATCAAGACTTTTTGAAGAAATTTGTTAATGTTGTTTGTTTCTTTTTAGCTTTAGTATCTGCAGGTTTTGCCTTTTTAGGTTCTTCTGTCTTCACTACTTCTGTTTCTTCATTATCACTAACAGCTTCATAAACTTGTACTCTTTTAGTAACTAGAAAACCATCTTCATCCTTATAAGTTTTATCAATGTATTTTGATACCATTCGTTTACCGTTTTCTCGTTTTTCAACTGGAGGAGAAGGAGATCTTTTTCTAGTAACTTTAACTGGTTCTTCCACAACTTCCATTGGTACCTCCTCTTCATCATCTATACTTTTGTCAGATTCATCTTCGCTAGAATCCATTACAACGATCCTTTTTCGCTTAGAGGCTGTATCTTTTTCTTGACTTCTATTTCTTTTTTTCCCTCGTGTATCTTTCTTACTTCTTGACTTGGTTTCTTCAATTTTAGTCTTGATCATAGCTTTAGATTTCACCTCAAACTGCTGAATTTTCTTTTCTTTAGATTTCACCTCAGACTGCTGAATTTCATTTTCTTTCTCTGAACTTTCAATTCCTTGGCTCTTCTCTTTCTCTTGCTCATTTTTTGTGTCATCTTTTTTGTTTGAAAGCTGCAACTCTTCTTTGTTTTCACTTTTATTATCAGAATCTTCTTTCAAATTCTCCAATGGTTGAGGTTTACTTTGAATTTTTCCAAAAAGATTGTTAAAACCTGATTTCTTTGATTGTACTGGCTTTTTTGATACTTTATTATTAATTTTTGAAGTGTCTTTAGCATTGTTTTTAGGAGAAACTTTCTTTTCTATACTTTGACTTCTCTCAGCTTCTGTTTTGGATTCTATAGACTTCCTTTCAGCTTTTGGTGCCTCATCTTTTTCAGCTTTATTATCAACCTTTTTATTTATCAAATTATTGGTTTTGTCTTTTGAAGACAAATCTACTTGTTTGGGTACTTGTTTTTCTGGAACTTTATTAGCAGATTTATTTTCTTCTTTTCTTATATTTCCAATGTATCGTAAACTATTAATTTCTGTATTACTTCTTAAATATTCTTCATTACATTTTATCGCACTAAAACGGAGGTCTCCATCTTCAGTTAATGCTAATAGCTCGATCTCTTCCAAGGACTTTTGTAAACTGTACAAATGTTCACAATCAATTTTAACAAACTTTTCTCTTGCTGCAGACAAATTTTCCTCTTTTACTACTTCTATGCGAATTGAACCATCCTTTAATTGACCAACCAAAAGGAATGTAGCAGTAATATCCTCTTCATCCTTATTCTTTTCCCAATATTGTTTTAATAAATCTTTAGCAATGTTAACGTGTACTTCGAATTCCTTACTTAGCCATTTATAAGTTACCTAAAAAAAAAGTTTTTGAGAATATATGTGATAGCGAACTTTTATCAAAACACTGTCTTTTATAATGTCGATTTAAAATTAAATAAATGTTCGCACGTATGTACTTTTAACGGACAAAATAATGCATACGAAACAAATTTAGTCTCATCAATTAGGTTATACAATTCTAAGCAAAATAAATTGATAGAAAAAAGTGTACCAGTTTGTCATCGTCGAGAATATAAGATTTTAAGGCATCTTCATAATCACTTAAAGCCATTTTTTAATCTCAAAAAACACCAACATTGATTTTAAAAAAACAACTATAAATATTCTAGGTACATATATGAAAGTGCTGATGGTGGCCTGGTGCAGCTATAACCAAATTGCTGCAGGGAGACAACCTAACCGTACTAAAGAGCGGAACTTTCCGCTTAAACTAGACAAAGTGCATAGTTTTCCTAAATGAATAATGAAATTAAATTAAATCAATTTGCATAATTTACAAGCCCTATCAGGTATTACTTTTATAAATCGCTAAGCAATTATTATTAGATCAATTGTCAACTAGGAAGTACATATAAATCTGCTGTAAAACTACTCCGATCGTTCATGTACTGCGATGATAGCCCAACTTATGGTTTAAAAATTGTCCTAGTACTACAGTAATCGCAAACGGCTGTCCAACCACCCTAGTATTTTAGCATTAAGAGTGCTCTACCCATCCTGACAACCAATCAGAACGCGTGATTTTTCTCCACGAATTACGGCTTTATTTAATAATAAATAATAAATCC